>JAMPIV010017689.1:0-104093 GCA_024509875.1 Oreohelix idahoensis | reverse complement strand
TGATCCGCTGGTCTAAAGAATGTCAATCCTCATTGGACCAGGTTAAAGCCCTATTTTCATCTCCACCTATTCTTAAGTTACCTACTATTGAGAAGACTTTTGTTCTTCGAAGTGACGCCTCGTCAACAGGGATTGGGGCAGCACTAATGCAGGAGTATTCTGATACTTTGCATCCGGTGATGTATATCTCTAGGAAATTAAACGCTGCAGAAAAGAATTACTCGGTTTTAGACCGTGAGTTATTGGCTATGGTATGGTCTATTCTAAAGTTACAAAGATTTCTTCTAGGCGCACATTTCATTGTGGAAACCGACCAGAAAGCGCTTACTGCTATTCAGAGCAAAAACTTGAAGAGCTCGAGGTCCACTCGTTATGCCATAGCTCTTCAACCATTTCATTTCTCGGTTCGAGCTATCCGTGGTTCGGATAATGTAATGGCAGACATTCTGTCCAGATGTCCACACGATTCCACATGATTCTTCTGTCATATATATATATTTCCTGATATACAGTCCAATGTTATAATGACATGTTAGTAGATTTTGTCTCACTTTTTTTTTGAGGGAAATTTATAACATTGTACCATGTAATTATCTAAGAAGGCTTAGTTAGTGATATACGGGCCAAAAGATCACTCGGCCACATTTAAATAAATTATTTTCAGGATTGTATTAAGAAATTTACCAGTTGTCTTTAAGATTTGTGTTATTGATATTTTCGCAGCACATCATTGAAGTCTGCGAGTTTATGTCCATTGTGGAACTTTGAGGATATCAAGTCCTGTCCTACATTGGGAGCGGATGATGTCCACATCTTCTTCTATTGAATGTTTTATGTCACCGAAGATCAACACATGTATTACTTATTAATTACTGTTACTTTATATAATGTAATAATATAGTGCGGTATATTAGTAAATTACACCGCTATTTGCAACACATTGTATGATAACACATAATATATTTAATTTCATATATTGGTATGAGAATAATTTGATTGTCATTATGTTGTTGCCATCATTGTGGCGTGTGTTGGTGGCACCTTCCTGGAATATATCAGCGTATACTTAGATAAATTTTTCTCTAAGGATCTGAGATATGATCTCAGTGTCGCTCCATGCGTTGAGCTAATTTGTTAGGTATATATCCACGCATCATACGTGCGTTAGGAGCCTAGATTTTTTCCGGCTCCAGGATTTAAAAAAAAAAAATGTTTCATTTTTTTTTTCCAGGGAGGGTGCGGTAATGTTACGCACGGATCATTATTATTTTTCGTTTGTATAAACATTTTTCATATGTATGATCATTTTTTTTGACTGAAGTGTGTATTATGTTTTCTATGGTCAAAGGGACATAATCCGAGTTATCGAAACTACAATTTTTTAGGAGTTTGCCTTCTCTTGTATAGAGACACGTTCGGTCTATAATTTCTTGAACGAAGCGTGACCACATCTCCTTATTTGGTAGTACCAGTCAACTATGGTAGATGTCTGAAACCTTTCTTAACGCTTCTTTTCATGACCATAAAAGGCGCGACTGTGTAAGACTTTTATCTCGAATGTTCTTAGAATCGTCTTATTGTGAACGGCAACTCAGAGATTGTCGTTCTGCGCATGTCAAAAGCTGGGAGTTCGTTCTGTGTGTTCCGCCCAGTTGGGGAGTTGAGAAATGGTTTAAGAAGCGAGCAGACGCAACTGCGTCTTGTGATTTTCTGAGGGAAATACAGTGTCTTTGTGAGTTAGTTAGCTAACTAGACTATTTCCCAGTATTATTCACGCCTGCCTGGAGGCATATGTTCATGGTTGATTTTCCGAAATAAGGTAATTCCTCTTGTATCGAACTTTATGCTATCATCTAGAGGTTCGTCATTTTGTCGCCTATTTGCTCGCCTGTGTGATGCAAAATGGAGAGGTACTTTGACTAGGATTAAGTCACCGGTATCTGTATACCTGAACTAGTTAAATATATATGGGTCGCTCTAGACCAACAAGACTATTGTCTGTGTTCCAGGATTCGTTATATCAGAGATCACGTCCAAGTCAGATGGTTAGACTTAGGAACATTATAAAGGTCGAGCTGACCTGTAGCCCATGTATGCTATTCACGTGCAGACAGTGAACGGACTTATTGTATACAACTGATCTGCTAGCATCAGAATGGGAGCATTTATTATTGTTTATGAACATTGAAGATCTGTAGCTGACACTGTTGCAGAAGTTATAGAAATTATTATTATTTATACAGCTTCACGAACTAGAACTCTATGATTTATGAATTTCTGAATCTATTGAACTGTGATGTCTTATGACGCATATATACAACAGCTGTCATTGCTGACTACAGAAATTGTTTTCAATGTGCCATATCATCTTGCTGAACTCGTTAACTATGTTGATGTCATAAGTATCATGACTGTTTTGTGGCGTGCAATAAATGGAAGAAACTTATACAACGAAGTTACCCTTTCTATGACTCTACACGTCATGTTGCCTGTGTGATAACCCTGTGAACTGTTCCACTACCACATACACAGCAACATCCTAAATCAGAGAAGACACCTACATCTTACACTTTAATACCAGGTGTCGATAAGGGTGGCAAGTTACCACTTCAGCTCAAATCCACCCTTATCAACCTATTCTTGTTTTGGAAGGTCTAGCAATAAGTTAAAAGCGTAAGGTATTCAACAAAGAAACGAATTCTGATAAAACATGTTTCATCCCACGTATGATGAAAATAAACAATATCATCAATGTAAGTGATTAAATCCTCACGATCATTGAACAGTCTAACCTTCATGCGAACAAAAGTAATGCAGGAGATAGACTATTAAGTAGATAAACTACAACGACAGATTCTCCGCAATTAGCAAAGAGCATTAAAAATAGTCAAAGACAAGTCACAAGATGTGTGCATTCCACCCAAAATGACTTCTAAACATCTATGTGTTGTTGATTTATGCAGCAATTGTAAATCAAACAATAGTCTGGAAAAGTGAACTCCGTTGTCACGCTCCACAACCACGCGTGCATCAATATCTGAATAAAAAATAAATAAGTGTCTCTCTATCATTGAAAACTGTTGAAAGGCAAAAGACGTACACATGTGACGTCAGCAGTAAACTGGAAAAATTCACCCAGTTTCCTGCCATGTAGTGCCTGGTGGGAGATTACGCACTAGAAACGGTGCGTGAGTCAGCACCTTTAGTCACATGAGAACCATGGACATTTTTCTTTCTCCATGCATGTCATATATTTATTATAAGCTGTATCATACTGGCTGGATGAGCATGTATACCTAATCTCATTTGAGACAGTCGTTTTGTCATAACCAATGTTGGATAATAAATTTTTGTGTAACACCACATCCAGCAAACCATTAACCCTTTTCCTTGCTTTAGCATTCTCCAAATCTTTGAGTGAAATTTCTTTCCCTTTACTTCTTATGTTCCTCTACAAGGTTTACAATGTGACTTCTTTCCTCAATAAGTAACGCCTCACAGTTTACTACCTTATCACGAAACAAAATTTCTTGTTGACCCTGCAGGCATGTCAGTTCTTGATTCTTAAGTTCAAAAACTGCCAATGTACTCTACAACTCTACCTCCAACATGGTTCTCTTTTTCCTCGCCATTTTCATTAATCTCCTTTCAAGTGCCTCCTCCATATGTGGCTGTAGTCGGGCAACTTGAATCTTAAGACCCCTAATTTGAGCAACTTGTGCCTGAATTTGAGCTTCCATTGCATCCTTTGCTTTATAAAAATTTGCTTTAATACAAACTATCTTAATAGATAAATCATCACTGTTCCTGGTACGTTTTCTCTGACAGGCTGCAACAGTACTGCACAACTATACAAAAAATGGACCTGGTTAATTTAATTGAGGCAGTAACACACAGCAATGTTCGCCGGCCCCTCAATTTGAACCAAACATATGCATAAACTAAAGAACGCTCATGAATTCATCGACCATCCGAAACGGAATTGACGAATGCTAAGTCCCAATCCAACCTCCCACTATTACATAAACATAAAATACACAAAAAAATACATATAAAATGAAAAAAGAACCCTGGCAAACAAGATAATTAGCATCACAGGCTGTATGTAACTAAAAATTCACTTATCTGATCTGCCAGTAAAAATATTCCTCCTGTTTCCAACGCCTCTTCCTCCAAGGACCGATAAAAACCGCACAGAGTAGACCACGTTAGGCCTAGGCTTGACGAACTGATGACTCGCACAGGACTTTGCTTTGGTCTGTCAAAGTCTTGATAATCGCCATCTTCGGGAATCAAACTTGAATTTTCAAACGTAGCAGTATGCAGTAAAAACTTGATACTTCTAGTATGTTCCACTTCTGCTTTGAGTTGGAAACTATACACTGCAAATACTGGTCGTATAACCTCACACAGGTTAGTAGACGATGAAATTCGCCATCTTGAAAATCCGCATCAGTGCATGAAATCAAAAGCGACTACTAGAAATATTTATTTTTACTTTTTTTTAAAGTTTTAGATCAACGATCATTTGGCATGGCCCTCAGATGTTACCTGGGCAATTATTGGGGTTTTATGATATGATTTCGCTTGAGGTCCCCTTCGTATTTTTAATGATGAGATGAACAAGTGCTGAACACAATCTTAAGCTGCAACATCAAAGATGCGGCAAAGGCCAGGTTGGATGTTTGGACAACACATGTTATTAATAGCTCGAAGCTCCAATTATTTCATAGAATATATGCTCGTGAGATAATGGCATAATCTAGCCAGTCTCCAGCGTCGCTATACAGTCTGCTACAGACACAATGTCCTCGACATTTTTCATGCAGATTTATTTAACGTTCATAACTCGCGTGCATCATAATCAGAATTCCATTCTCACAATAATCTAGCATCCGAGGTACATGGGCTATCTAGAGATCGAACACTTTAGGAATCTGTAGAACTTATAACATCTAGGAGCTCGACATATATGCGTCCGTCCACTTTGAAATACACACAGAAAAAGCCAAGAAGAATCTTTTACTTCTGCTAACTTTAGACCGGTAGACTTCTGCTATTCTGCCCCAAAAGGCAATGACGTACTTCCGGGTAACCCATGGATACAGAACATAAACAACATGGTCCTTAATCGAGCTTTATTTGATATCGGCAGATATGTTATGAGTTTTAATCATAACAGATAGACATATACGAAAGCAATTAATTTGCAACGGTTGAAAATCGGGCAAGTCCCCTCTTGCATTCTTCCTTCCTCTTGCTCATCTTGTGATACTGTTACTCAAACATTCTCCAACATACTTAAAGTACTAATTTAAGGGCAGTACAACATTACACGGTAGTATAACAGCAAACATTAACAGTACCTGATCACAAAATTTATAAAAAAAAGTATATTGTAATGAAAAACTAGGTCATCAGAGCCTTCATACAGCATCTTTTGAGAGCATATGATGATATGACGGTACATCCGTAATATAAATGTATTCAGTAGCAGACATAAGCAATAATGTCATTGTGCCGTTTTAAAGTCAGAATGTCTATGTATCGTCTACGACGCCATCATTCTTTACAAATCAGAACTGTATTCATTCAAATAACTTACTGTCCTTCACCTTAAGCTACATACAATCAGGCACACCTCATAATGTAGTCAGTCAATAATCCTGACTCTGAAATATTTTATAACATTGAACAATAGTCTGTCGCTCTCACTTATATATCTGTACACTTTGAAAACACCAGCCAAAACTTAACTGCCCGCACGATAACCTTCGTATACCACAGCCGACCATGCCCACCTCATAAGCTAATTACATGTGCGACACAACTTTCACCACTTGCAGGCTTTTCGTGTTCTACTCAGTTGCGCACAGCAATTAGTTAACAAGCCTGTGTGCAAAGAGAGAGGTAACACTAATGATAAATGAACCTACCATTGATGCCACTCAGTAACTTTAGTTAATCAGTTTAGCACAATGCTACATGCAACACACACACACACACACGATTACATGGACATTGACATTAACTCAATTATTATACTTACTTAATACTATTTAATTAGTTAGATCTTTAATTTCATTTATCTTTTAATTAAATGCATTGACATATTTCATTTACTGAAACTTCACAATTTCATTTTCATTTTTCCTCACATTTTCATCGATTTTTATCATTTTTCCACGTTGTTGACTTCATTCCATAGACTGTTGATCAGAAATGACAAAGACTGGACGTTGACTTCTCCCATTTTCCAAAAATGGCTTTCAGTTTTCGCTGGGGGCGGGGTAGAAGTGATACCTCTCTTTGTGACCTAGGAAAGAAATTTCTTTGCAACCTATGTGAACTTAAGAAGGCTTTTCGTGTTCTACTCAGTTGCGCTCAGCGATAATTTAACATTCCTGGGTGCAAAGAGAGAAAGGTAACACTTCCACCGCTCGCGCTCAATAATTGGATATCTGGTTTCCATCTTAGTGAGCTTTCTAGACACGTTCATCACAGGATGAAGCATTCCATCTACTTCTTGCATCAAGGAGCCACCAATTCCGTACATCGAGGCGTCTTTTCTGAGAATAAATGGGAGATGAGGATCAGGGAGTTTTAATAGTGGTGCACATGAAAAGTAATGTTGTAAATGGACTAGAGCTATGTTGCAGGGCTCCGTCCAGACAATTCTATTAGGGGAGCCTTTTGTAGTTAACTCAGACAGAACTGACGTAACTGAAGATAAATGAGGCATACATTTATTGTAGAACTGTACAAGACCGAGAAGATTCCGAACCTGCTTCTTATTCTTATGAATTGATAAGTAAAGAATCTTTGAGACAGTGTTTTCCTCAGTTTTAAGAAGTTAATGGCCAACTCTGTTCTTCAACGTCCAGTCTATGTCACATCTGATCAACAGTCTATGGAATGAAGTCAGCAACATGGAACAAGGATAATGAAACTGCAATAATGAAAGCAGTGTCGGTTATATTAGTACGTGTTTTTGTAAAGTGTGATATGTTTCCCGATTAAGTATGATTCATTCATTTATGTGAATGGATCTGTCGGTTATATCAGTACGTGTTTGTGTAAAATGATATATTTTTTGAGTATGAATGATTGACTCATTTATTCCCCTAAATCTCCCTATGAGACATGAATCCACCAACACAGCAGGTCTCATGTAAACAGCCTACACGAAAACATACATGTTCTCTGGTAGTGGTGTTTTATGTAACATTTAATGGTACAAGATCACGTGTCCAGTCACATGTTAGCATTATTCTGTATTATTCCTCCAGATTGTGTTTTTTCACTTTGGTTGGTGTTGTGTTATTTTTTGAGGTTATTGTGCTTATACAGTAAGTTACTCCAGGCGTCATTTCTGGTACGGTGTTGTCTATTAAACAAACGCGCATTTACGTCAATCCTACATGTGTACTTATCAAATATCTCTTAGATCATTGGAGATCTTGGCTATTCTAGTGAGCCATATGGGACCACCTTTGTTCACCATGTGGGATCTTAGTCTTTGACATCTCAGGCCTGATAGTATACTACAATAAATATATAACGATGTGTAAATATAGACACCAGGGGGAAATGTTTGGCTTTTCTGCTTTTCTTGTGTCTGTTGTCACAACATTCATCCTATCTCATCCTGTGTAACATTGTCCTTCAGTTATCACGTGCCAAGACCTTCTGGTCTGTGCCAAGTGTCCAGGTTATCTCTCTGTCCAATTTCATTTTGAAGCTGATTTCGATCCTACTCTTCATTTGTTGGTTTTATTATTGCTGGTTACCTTCCCATTAATTAGTTATAATTAGTTTTCTTGTTGTAATTGGAGGTGAGAGTGCAGCAAGGAGATAAGTGTTCAAGACACCGACATGGGCATCAAGTAAAGACTTTTTGTGTCACGAGCAATAAGACACAATGAAACTATGATAGGAAACTCTATACAGAGCGACCCAACAGGAGGCAATTTGATCATCAAAAATGCCCTCCCCCCCCCCCCCCCCCCTGTCGATCAGGTTTTTGGCCCCTTAATCTACTTTCCACTCTAAGGGGGCGGGCTCACTTGGGTCATGACATCCTGTTATCGTGTGCAGAGAATTAAACCCACTAAACTTTGGTTGCAGCTTTCAACTTCATTCCTGTTTTCTGCCAGCGGGAGACAATTGTGAAAATAACCTCTATGTTGAAAACAAATTACTCTCCTGAGTTCCATAGCCCTCTGGAGACAATTGTGAAAAAAACCTCTATGTTGAAAACAAACTACTCTCCCGAGTTCCATATCCCTCTGGAGACAATTGTGAAAATAACCTCTATGTTGAAAACAAATTACTCTTCCGAGTTCCATAGCCCTCTGCAATTGTTCCACATCCAGCACAATGCCCTTTCCGCAGTTTCACTGAACATACACCACTGAGGCAGCCACGAGATCTCTCGCACCTACTTCAGAAGTAATGACACTTGCAGTGAACCCGTAGTGTCACAAGTCCGTGACCAGATCATTATACTTGGACACTTTGAACGAGTGTTGCTTCTCAAATCTGGATTCAAGTGGCAAGGTCAGCTCAATCATTATTATCTGAGCGATGATGAAGAAGGCAGCACTATTTCTGGCCGTCTTTATCTTCTTATACTCTCTGGGTATACCCCTAGCCAGCTCCCAGTCGTTTGCACAGTCAAGAATAGAATGTAAACTGCTACTTGGTTTACTTGGCTTGAGATTTGCTGTTTTCCTACTCTCAGAAATTATGTACAAGTATTTGCTGTGCTCGGTCTGACTTGGCGAACGCTGTTCGTCTTCACCCTTGCCAGGTCTATTGTAGCAGTCGGCTCATTTAGTACTTTGTTGTGGCGCCATGTGTATTGCCCTGGCTCTAATGACACCTTCCAAGCTGATAGCACATGTTCAAGTGTCTGTCTTTCATGGCACAGGGGGCACTGGGCATTATAAG
Source organism: Oreohelix idahoensis (assembly GCA_024509875.1). Taxonomy (NCBI): domain Eukaryota; kingdom Metazoa; phylum Mollusca; class Gastropoda; order Stylommatophora; family Oreohelicidae; genus Oreohelix; species Oreohelix idahoensis. Next base: position 95,141 of record JAMPIV010017689.1, on the reverse strand, counting down.
ACTTTTCCTATCTCACAAGGTTTGTGGACGATGGCAAGAGGACACTATAAATGGGAATTACAGTGTGTGGATGTCGTCCATTACTAAACACAATATAGTCATTAACAAACGTGACACTTATTTTAAATTATGGAGAACATGTTATGAATCCTCCACAATAAATGGACCACGTGACTGCTCTTGCTGCTTATACAAGTAACTTGACTTGTCCCACAACACCTGGTCATTAAGGCACCAAGGACCAGGATGGACACACTTTAGCATGGAAAAATCTGCTTCTACTGTTCCAACGAGGCTGTGGTCTACCAAAAACAATTTGTCATTGTATCTAGATTTACAGTTTTTCAAGTCAAAAACAAAATAACTCCTCGCACAAATTGATATGGGAAAAAAATACAATGGCCGTAGACACGTTTGTCTTGGATAATTTGTAAAATCACGTGACAGGAAGACTTGACCTAATTTTGTTGAAGGTCTATGCTCCTTGGGTAGCTAAAGGTTGATGAATAAATAATGAATGTTCAAGAGATTGTTGTAGAGAACTTTTTAGTGCTGACGTCACATTGTGTCACCCAAAACTTTGTGTAACATTTATTAAAAAGTTGAGACGAGCAGAATATAACGAATTTTTTTGCAATAAACAGATTTACTAAATTTAGTAACGTATTTTATTCTTTACTTCAATAAAATTGTTGTTTGGAAATATGTAATGTTAAGAAGAAAAATTATTTCAATGAATGTGGTATTTACTCATTAGTAAAATTATTTCCTTTGGCACAAAGCACTACACTTATACCAGTAGGGACAAAGTGAGATATTTATAAACTGTACTGGTATTTCGTCATGAGTAGGTAAGTATGTCGGCGTCTGTGGCCTAATGGTTATGAACGCAGTTTCATAATCCAGATCTACCAGGTTCGAAAACTGCTGCAGGCGGTTTGGTAGCAGATCGCTTTGTGTGGATTTTTAACAATAGTATAAGCGCCGTACCGTTCAGAAAGCAATGGCAAACTACCCTGAATGAAAAAAATTGCCTAGAAAAATCACAAACAGCCAATAAAAGCTGGGGTTCATTGCCACGTCCTGTAAAGGGTTAGCAACTAACTTTTTTTTTTTAGGTAAGTATATCAATTATTTGTTTATAAAGGCGTGTATCTTTTAGAGCAGTGACCGCGAACACATTTGTCTGGGTTGTTTTGTAATACATTATATACAAGAGATTGATGAAGTACGCTGTTTAGCACTGGCAACACTGTGTGGTGTTAATTGTTATTGAGTTGATCTTAGTAAAGTGGCATTAAGAGTTCATATCTACTATCTAATCATAATGTGTATTTACAAAAAAAAAAATGTTATTGACACAAACAACATCATCATCACACCTTTCCGTTCCCCGTGGAACATAGGGCTGAAACAACTGCTCTCCGTCGATTTCTATTCTGGGCTGTCCGTTTCAGGTGTGCCTAGGTCATTCCGATTTCCTTAGCCTCCACTTCCACTGTTCTTCTCCAAGTTCTCCTTGGCCTCTCCACTCATCTTTTCTCTTCCCGGTTCCAGTCAAGGGCACCTCTGGCTATGCGTGATCGTTCTCTTCTGAATGTATGCCATATTCATCCCCACCTTTTTACCTTAATTTCCATTTGTATTGGCTGTTGCCCGCATCGAAAAATATTCACAAAATACTAGAAGACAACATTAAATATTTTAACAGCTACCAGACTTACTACCATACCGTAACGTATTTTTATAAAAAATTATATAACTTTGTTGAGGAATGTTTAAATAAAAAATTACTTTGGCACTGCTCATTAACATACTGGTAGGAAAAATGTCGAAAAACTATATCTACCTCTCAGTAGAAAAACGGTGTCAACTAGCTACCAACGCTATGGAAAGACAAGAACACATTCGCGAGTTAATATAATAATTAACAGATGACGGATATATACTTTACGATTGTCTGGGTACCTTCTTATTTTTATAATTATTGTTGATCAGAATCCAGACCATTACGCTCCGGGCAAACACATTAAGTCCCAGTCTCCATCAGCAAATGTTGAAAGGTATTGATGTTAATTGTACATGTAGCGCGCTGGTTGTATACACGATGGATGCATCCTCTCATACGTCCATCTCTTATAGTTTTTACTTTTGATGCCAAAGTCCAACAGTCTTAGTCTTGTAGATTTATTATTTGCAGTATCGTCTTCAGGTGATTATTATATGACCTTAGAATCTTCCCTTTAATGATATCCAATGTTCCCACTATGGGGGCTCTCAAGGCACCATCCTGATGTGAGCTATACATAAAGTTGACCATGAGCAAAGATTCTGTCTAGTAGGTAAATACCTGCACGATCAAATGAAAGTATCTGTGTTTTGTTGATTGTCGTGACCAAAGCTAAAATCACAGGAAACTGGGGGAATCTCAAGATGACAGAAAAGCTAGTATTGCTTGGCTCTAAACTGATGCGTGGAATGAAAACTCGTACATTTTAAGTAATTACTGCATATGATCATACTGTTATGTATTTGTGAAAAGTTTATCCCTCTATCTTTACTGTAGTATTAACTGACTGTAAAAGATTAAAACAAAAACACGACAAGGTGGTGGCTCTTTTAATATGATACAAAAATATCAAACTGACCATTTCTTGACCGGTTACTTGCGGAGACATCCGAATAAACTTGACCTTTGACCTCTATATTATCATCATTATTTTCTGTGGCGCTCGTTGCCAAGCTTGGAACCACCACTGGTACCCTCGCAGGACGTCTGCACCAAACAGTCACGTGACTTTTGTAGTGGTCAGATCTATTGTAATTAGTTTGACATGATGATGTTGTCAGCCTCATGTACCACCTCATATTAGTCACCTTGTACGAATTGTCTGAGTATAACGTTCACTCAAGTACAGGGTAAATGAGTACTGTTTCTGTAGTTTCTCGAAAAGCCAGTGTTAATATTTCTAACAAAGTTTTCACAAAACGGTTTGTGCGCTCTCATGTCCACTGCAGAAGGATTGCATTAAATTCCTTTGAGAGTGATATTTTGTTATTTTTCTCTCCTCTGCCCTTATTTGTCAACACAGAAAACTCATCCGAAGGTCAATGTTTACATTACTTTCACACTTCAGTTCGTGGGGGCTTCGTTTCCCCTGTGTGTCCAGCGATCTTTGTCCTCTCACGACTGTGTGTGGTCCCGGCTTCCGGGTCCTCCCAGTAAAGTAGAGGCAGTGATATGTGTCTGTGTCCGCTAACGTTTGTGATAGTGGTAGAGGTTCGGTCGCTGCTACGCCATTAATGAACAAAGCCGTGTCCTATCGAGACTGTGTGGTCCCGGTTCCGGGTCCTCCTAGTTAAGGTGGGCAAGCGCTTGTCTCTTCTTGATAATGCAGCTGGGCAGTGGTAGAGGCTCGGCGCTGGCTGTGCCGATCCCTCGATATGTCTTGTCTCGGAGATATAACCCCCTTTGCAGGGTAGAGAACCACTTTTCTCATGGCATTGCACCCTCGCCATCCGACTAGAGGTTGCCTGGGGTTGCAACAAAGATCACTGGTGACTGGCCTCTCCGTCAGTCACCACTGTCTTCGGAGGTATAACCCCCTTTGCAGGGTAGAGAGTTATCAAACCTTGGGGCAGTACACACACGCCATGGTGGGCCTGGTGTATCCTGTTTCGAGTCTAGGATGCTCCCTGGGGTTAAAAGAAAGCCAAAAAACACACCCCCAATCGTCTAATACCGTGTGGGATGCACGGCGGGTGTCACGATGGGTGGCTTCCCGGCCGTGTGGCAACACGGACCATGTGTGTAGAAGGGCGGCGGTGGCTGCGCCACCGCCTTGCCGGGCTGTCTGCACAAAGGGTAAAAGAGTTTAGTTACTCGCCCCCTGGGGTTCCAAACTCAACTCAACTCAACTCACACTTCAATTCACGTTAATTCGCCGGCCCATCCCCGAGGGACTAATTGGATCACATAAACGTGACGGCCCCACATTTTATCCCAGGTGAAAGGCGAATGACGGTGTTTGCACAAGATGGGAGTAATCCTTTACAATTCCACAGAATAATAGACTTGCATATTGGACGTTCGTATAAATCACGAAATGCCCAGAAAAGACGGTCGAATTGTGCCAAGTCATAGTCTGATAACGATAGTTTAATTACGTAGGATAGGCAAGTCAGATAATCCCCCAATCATTTTTGGCTGTAAACCATGCTTTATTGATGTACATGCTTGATGTTGTGATGTTCTAGTGATAATAAACTTAATAAACTTTAAGTTATAGTGTTGGTCAACCCCTGCCCATATATGTTATCCATAGTTTGTTTTCACGTCTGTGCGTAGTTGGTACACAATTGAGTGTACGTGAGTGTTGTGTAACTTGCATTTTGTACAAGGAGAGAAAGTGCATCTGATTTAAATATAGTCGTAAAGATAGGCTGGATTAGAGATATTACTCAATCCTGAGACTGTTCTTTCTCTTACACTATCACCCCTCATGATAAAAGCTATTTCTTACACCTTACTCTCACATAGTTACCACTATCACCTCTGCTCGGACAGGACCATAAATATCTCAGACCTATCTTATCAAAAATTACGACAATCACACAAGAGGATCTCAGCATAGTGCACGAACTGAGTAGCACTGGAGAGAATCCCAATATGTGTATATACGAATCACACATTCTATAAATATTTTTGTGGTGGGTATGTCTCTAAGTTTTAAATTTTGCCAGGTCATTTACCTTATATCCTCTTTACAATTTGCAACTGCCGAGGGATTTTTAACGTGCGCAACTTGCACACGTGACTTCCTATTTGTTCATCCTCGTCATAGAAGGCTAGGCATCCGATCTCATTACCTAGGAGACCAGAAATTCTTGGAATATAAACACTGACGTGATACGTAAGTTGTAAATATAGTAATCCAATAATTGACAGCGCTGTTTAGCGAAGATAGTGTTTTTTTTTCTGTGTATCTGTTATTTTTTTACCAACTTGTTAGCCTATTGTTGTTTGTGTGGTTCCCACTACTCTCAAAGAATATCATCTCTAATGCCATGTTAGTAGTGTATGTAGAAGAAACTTTAGTTTCTCCTTTTCTTAATTTCCTAAATTTTTTTAAACTCTATTTAAGTGGGGCCTAAAAGTCTGATCACAAATTTCTACTCTGTAAGTTGCTAATTAAATATGGAATGTGCAAGATTAGTTTCTTCCATTTTATTTTCTTAACCAGCGGCACTTGGGCTTTCAGCCCTTCAGCCCAATGACATGTCATTGCGAGGCTGGGAAGCCTGTGGACTTTCCTTCCAACCCGAGGGTTTATCTCAGGAGCCGTACAGGTTATTCAGTCAAAATCCCGGTCGATGACACTCTTTCAAATGCTTACGCCCGGGCTTGAACTTTGAACACCTGATCGCCCGTGCAGTGTGGTAACCATTACACCAGCGCGGCTCGCTTCTTCCATATTTAAAACTAAAAATGACTTTTAAGCCAACCTTTCTTTAAAACTGGGATGAAATTTGTCTGCGGCAGGCACAGTACATTTAATTTAAATAAAGGTTGTAAATTGATTTTAATTTTGCTATTTACAACATGACAATGTATTGCGATGTTGAATTGTAAAGCTATTAAAAACTATAGGCCAAAGCAATATAAAAAAAAAAAATAGACCCTGCCCAGTCACCGTCCACCAGTGCGTGCGCTAACATTGGCAGGCTAGAAAATTTATCTTTTCTTTTTCATTCCCAATCTCTCACGGAACTCCTAGCGACCACTCTCGGGACTCCTAGGGTACTGTGGAACCTCGGTTGAGAGACCCTGGTCTATAAAAAATAAGCCGAACATCAACGTATCCATGTTATGACATTGTTGATGGGGTCGTTTGTATATGTCTCCATGTTTATCACTGACAGCGCGAGTAAAACAAGTTAATCACCAAGCGTGACTAATGAACACGTCTATTTAAGTATATTTGTTAAATTATAAATACTGTATATATATATATATATATATATATATATATACATATATATCTATATCTATATATATATATATATATATATATATATATATATATATATATATATATATATAAATTGTTGTGTACCTTGTCGTCAGTGGTGTTCAGTCCGTTCACAAAATAATACCTAAGGCCTTGTATAAATAAACCAAATATATAATGACTTGACTAGAACACACATGCTGACAAACAAGATCATTATGTACACAATAAAAACATGATCAGGAACTTATTTTCCTAGCTGAGCTGCCATCCAGCATCATACGGTGGAAAAACGTGCGGCTCTTGTCTGGTCACTCAACAACATCCGGTTCGTGCAGACATCGCACATTACCGCACACAGTCGCTATAACAGGAACGCAGCTGGCGTTCAGTTCTAAACTTTAACAACTCACAAACGTAATATTTTTTTTTTCCGCCGTCTTCGGAGGGTACCCATTAGACCTGGGTCGGCTCAGGAGCCGACAGTCCCTGGTCGACGACACTTCTTCAAATGTTTTCGCCCAGGGCTCGAATTAATCCTGTCCTAGTCCCGGTCGATGACGCTTCTTCAAATGAGCTCGCCCGGGCTTGAACCTGGATCACCCGATCGCCAGCGCAGTGTGGTAACCATTAAACCAGCGCGGCTCCTAAACGTAATATAAGTCATAGACACTACTCACAAACCAGAAGCCATATATATGTATATATATACATGTACAAATTTACTCTCATACCTCGACGAAAACCACTATTATGGGAGGCAACTTTGTGCCAAGGGATATAATTCCACAAACAAATAGTGAACTTGCTAAAAGAATACACGTTTCTCTTAATTAATCTTTTGTATTTATTTGTTATAAATTTTACTTTTTAATTATTTCTTTGCCCTTCCGTTTTCCTTTGTTGTGTCCGAATGAAGACCGGGCCGTAACGTTGACAATTTTGTTATGTGTACTGTGTCCTAGTATAAAGCTGTACCTATGTTTTTGTTAACCCAACTTTAATAAAACTGGTCATAAATTATGGACTTTCTTTCTCAGAAACCAGAACCATTGCTACCCTGAAACTAAGAAATGGGCTGACCTAACTGTGACTGATTTGTAATGTTAACAGAACTACAGATGGGCTGACCTAACTGGGACTGATTTGTAATGTTAACCGAACTACAGATGGGGTGACCTAACTGTGACTGATTTGTAATGTTAACAGAACTACAGATGGGGTGACCTAACTGTGACTGATTTGTAATGTTAACAGAACTACAGATGGGGTGACATAACTGTGACTGATTTGTAATGCTAACTGAACTACAGATAGGCTGACCTAACTGTGACTGATTTTTAATGTTACCAGAACTACAGATGGAGTGACCTAACTGGGACTGATTTGTAATGATAACAGAACTACAGATGGGCTGACCTAACTGTGACTGATTTGTAATGATAAAAGAACTACCGATGGGCTGACCTAACTGTGACTGATTTGTATTGTTAACAGAACTACAGATGGGGTGACCTAACTGTGACTGATTTGTAATGTTAACAGAACTACAGATGGGGTGAAGTAACTGGGAATAATTTGAAATGTTAACAGAACTACAGATGGGGCGCTATAACTGGGACTCATTTGTAATGTTAACAGAACTACAGATGGGGTGACCTAACTGTGACTGATTTGAAATGTTAACATAACTACAGATGGGGTGACCTAACTGTGACTGATTTGTAATTATAACAGAACTACAGATGGGGTGACCTAACTGTGACTGATTTGTAATGTTAACAGAACTACAGATTGGGTGACCTAACTGTGACTGATTTGTAATGTTAACAGAAATACAAATGGGGTGATCTCACTGGGACTGATTTGTAATGTTAACATAACTACAGATGGGGTGACCTAACTGGGACTGATTTGTATTGTTATCAGAACTAGAGATGGGGTGACCTAACTGGGACTGATTTGTAATGTTAACAGAACTACAGATGGGGTGACCTATTTGGGACTGATTTGTAATGTTAACAGAACTACAGATGGGGTGACCTAACTGTGACTGATTTGTAATGTTAACAGAACTACAGATGGGCTGACCTAACTGGGACTGATTTGTAATGTTAACAGAACTACAGATGGGGTGACCTAACTGTGACTGATTTGTAATGTTAACAGATCTACAGATGGGGTGACCTAACTGTGACTGATTTGTAATATTAACAGAACTACAGATAGGCTGACCTAACTGTGACTGATTTGTAATGTTAACAGAACTACATATGGGGTGACCTAACTGTTAATGATTTGTAATTTTAACAGAACTACAGATGGGGTGACCTAACTGTGACTGATTTGTAATATTAACAGAACTACAGAAGAGGTGACCTAACTGTGACTGATTTGTAATGTTAACAGAACTACAGCTGGGGTGACCTAACTGTGACTGATTTGTAATGTTAACAGAACTACAGATGGGGTGACCTAACTGGGGCTGATGTGTAATGATAACAGAAATACAGACGGGGTGATCTCACTGGGACTGATTTGTAATGATAACAGAACTACAGATGGGTTGGCCTAACTGGGACTGATTTGTAATGTTAACAGAACTACAGTTGGGCTGACCTAAATGTTACTGATTTGTAATGTTAACAGAACTACAGATGGGGTGACCTAACTGGTAATGATTTGTAATGTTAACAGAACTAGAGATTTGGAGCCCCAACTGTGTCTCATTTGTAATGTTAACAGAACTACAGATGGGGTGACCAAACTGTTACTGATTTGTAATGTTAACAGAACTACAGATTGGCTGACCTAACTGTGACTGATTTGTAATGTTAACAGAACTACAGATGGGGTCACCTAACTGTGACTGTTTTGTAATGTTAACAGATTTACAGATGGGCTGACCTAACTGGGACTGATTTGTAATGTTATCAGAACTACAGATGGGGTGACCTAACTGTGATTGATTTGTAATGTTAACAGAACTACAGATGGGGTGACCTAACTGGGACTGATTTGTAATGTTAACAGAACTACAGATGGGATGACCTAACTAGGACTGATTTGTAATGTTAACAGAACTACAGATGGGGTGACCTAACTGTGACTGATTTGTAATTTTAATAGAACTACAGATGATCTGCCTGGAACAGATTTGTATTGTTTACAGAATTACATATGGGCTGAGATAATTGGGACATATTTGTAAGTTGACAGAGCTGCAGACGATCCAACTGCAATAGATTAGTAATACTGACAGATCTACTTATGGTCTGACTGGAGCAAAACTGCAACTTTATCACATATGTTGTATGAAATTATCAATATGTGTCATACAGGTATGAGAATGATTGTTGAAACGTTTAACTAAGACAATAAATAGATTGACAACCAACGCGCTGTCAAGTAAGCAGAAACTACACTTAAAACCCCCAACTCCGACATCTGTCTACATGAAATACAGTTATATAAATACTGGTAGAAAAAAAAAGCAGACAGTCCACCGACAACGAACAAAACCGTAGAACAAGAGACAATTTATCACTGACATTTCAAATAAAACAACACAGTAAAACCATAAACAATCCAAAGAAAGAATTACTTATTGCAATTTTGAGCAACATACATCAAATCATCATTGATAAAGTCATAAATCAGCTGGAGTTAAGGAAGACCACACTATCGGTAGACACAAGTGGAAACGAAAAACACACTTGGATCTTTACAAATATTTCAGCTAGAAGTACTTTTAACGACACGTCTGTACACTAGCAACAATAGATATAGAGGTAAAATCATTACACTTAGAATATATAAATAAATAAGTATATAAACTGATTAAGCAGCAACACTTGAATAAACCTGAGACGTGACGGCCAGACAGCCAGCTTGCGATCCTTCACAGAAATAGACCTTTTCATGGCTAAAAAAATATCCCCCCTTAATTTAAAAACAAAAAAGAAAAGACAGAGATAACAGTCCAGCGGTCAAAAATAGCCCACTTATGACGAAGAGATCACACCTCTTGTCAGGTTTTGACGGGATAATGAATCTTAGATGAAAGTGAAACAAACAAATAAAACGTAACCACGTGATACTTTAAACAGCAGAGAGAAAACAAAGTTAGGGGAACACATTCTATTTACTTCCAAAGGGAAACAATTCAACTATTTAAAAAATATCAAACTTAAAAACAGAGGTTCATTATTTATTTAATGTTGTCAATTCATTTTACAAAATTATGTAAGGCATAAAATATTATCTTATTTTGATCAGTACTTGTTTTAAATTGTTGACACGTGTTTTGTTTCCCATGTTTAGAATAAAAATCCTTTAAATAATAAGGAGTTTGATGCACATATTAAAGTAGTGAACACTTATATCCTCTGCCACTTTCAATGATAATTGTAACACACATGTAATTGTCTCAGATGAGCCCAACAAATTGTGTTATTGGCGCCAACTAGCGCACTAAAACAATCTTTTAAAGACTTTTTCTTACTTGGTCGTTCCTCTTCTACCCTGGGGGCCGGAGTAGATATGAGGTGTGGCGCCGGCCTCTGATTCTAGGGTTCAAACCCAGTACAGGCAATATTTTGGATGGAATTTTGTCAGAACCAGTGGGTACAATAATGATATTCTCCTCCCAGATCCCCTGGGTAGTGAGATATGATGTCTAGCCTTCTCGGATATGTTATCATATGAGCTGTGTTTCCTCTGGCCTGGTTGCAGTCCAGTCTTCGGTCCCTCAGGGATTATCTAATGTTGTCCCCTCAGCGAACTCTGGGTATACCTGGAGATCTGGATCCCTTGCTATTGGTTTCTCTTGTGTGACCGTGGTAGTCACAAAAATAATTAATTATTTTTGTAGTGGTATTCTCATTTGTTGTTGTGTTCGTTATAACCATTGTCATAAGTCCTGTATTTATGTTGTTTGATTTATTCTTCTCTTCTTGTCTAGAGAAACTTTCACACACACACACACACAAAAGTACCACGTGTGGTTAGTAACACTTTTTTTAAAATTAATGGACGACAAGTGCTCTCTGAAATTCCAGTTAGTTATTTATAGTTTCAGTGTATCTTACTTCACGTATCAAAATATTGTTTCACTGTGCTTTTTGTTTAAATATGTCAGTAATAAACTGTCTTTTGTTCTACGGTTTTTGTTCGTTTTCGACTGATTGTCTGTTTTTTTTTTCTACCCGTAGTTATATAACTGTAATCTCTGTAGCCAGGTGTTAGAGTTGTGGCTAGATGTGTAGTATCTGTTCACTGGACAGTGTATTTGTTGATGTACCTAGTTCGTATATAACTGTAATTTCGGTAGTCAGTTGTCGGTGTTGGAGCTTGGTGTGTAGTATCTGTTTATGTGACAGTGTATTTGTTGCTGAACCTAGTTATATAACTGTAATCTTTGTAGTCAGGTGTTATTGTTGTGACTTGATGTGTAGTATCTGTTTACTAGACTTTGTATTTGTTGTTGTGCATAGTTATATGATTGTGTCGTAAATGTAGATAGGTTTGAAAAATATTTATGGTCCCGTCTGAGTAGAGTGGATGGTGATAAGTACGTGAGAAATAAAGGTGTGAGAAATAGATTTCACTAGTGAATAGTTTAAGGAGAAGATCTGTCTCTAGAATGAGTAGTTTCTCTGGTCTAGCCTAACTATACGAATATAATTTAGTACAAGACAATCTTATACCTCCCTATATATGTAAGTGTAAGTTTAACTACACACACACACACACACAACTATGTGACAAGAAGACACACAAACGTGAAAAACTATGGTAAATTGGGTATGGGTCTGACCAACTCACAAAGTTAAGTTCTTTTGTTGTTTCTTATCTATAAACTTGAAAACACCAAATATCTAAGGAATGATCAAATACAATCAGAATTACACGCAATTGAAAATAACAAATGCAATCACAGAATACTGCAACGTATCTGTGGCACATTTTCATATACAATGGAAGACGCAGCGAACGCTTAAACAAATTATACGTGCCCAAGTTTAGGCCCCACTTATTCAAGAAAAGTTTAGTTTTTATTGTGCTTCTAATCTGTGAAATAATCTTCCACACGGCCTAAAAAGCACGCTTAGTCCATATTAATACAATCGCAGAATTTTTAAATACATCATGAGTGCAGATTATATCTCTCTCTAATTTAGTTATGTTCCTAAATCATTATGTAACATCATATGCAGGTCTTAAAGATAGTTTTGCCCTGTTCAATATTGCTTATGATAAGGTGCTGTAAATGTGTGTAACTGTTATTGTACTGTTACAATATTGGAATGTTATATTATTTTATTTTGTTTATTTAATTATTTAAAAAAATAATATTTAAGATACATGTAAGAATAAATGGATTCAGTATGGAAGACGAGAGAAAGGAGAGGCAGAATGCTTGACGGGCTTGCGTGCCCATTTTTAAACCCTTTGAAAATAAAGTTCGTTCGTTCGTTACTTCTGGCCGTAACATTTTTAAGGATTATTGTTACTGTTGAACACAATCAACATCATTGCACTCCGGGCAAACACACAGATGTCCAGTCTACCTCAGTATGTCGAAGAGTGTGAATGTTAACTGTTCTTGCAGCTCGCTGGTTGAATACACGACATTTATACAACCAGCGAGGTACAGGGGCAGTTAGCATTCATACTCTTTGACATATACTTAGGGAGACTGAGCACCTATGGCTTTGCCCGGAGTGCAGTGGTGTCGATTCTGTTCAACAATAACAATACACGACGGATATATCCTCTCACACGTACATCTCTTCTAGTCTTACATTTGATGCCAAATTCCAACAGTCGTAACCTTGATGATTCATCTATTATAGTGTCATTCTCTAACAGGCGATCATTAATTGTTCTCAGTATCTCTTCCTTATCCATATACAGTGTCCCCACTGTGGGTGCTCTTGATGCTAGTCTGTCAGCTCTCTCATTACCGCATACCCCTGCAAGATTAGGACAGTAGATCCACACCAGCTACTGCAGACTCCAAGCTTCTATGTTGTTGTTTTCGAACCAGCGGCGGTTGGTCTTTAGCCCTTGTAGAGAAAGGTTTTCCTAGTATGATAATAGTGGTAGAGCAGAAGTAGAATCTCTCTCGAGAAAGTATAAAGTTCCAGTGCCCGAGAAGTACACTGGTATCACAAATGAGTTACAGCTGTGAATACTCTGAGCTGGACAATAGATTTAGGCTTCAGAAGTATAAGTTGCTACTTTCGCTATAGTAACCCTATGTGATAATATAATTAAATTTGAAAAGGTAACTCAAAGTTTAACAGTTAAAAATTTAACAAGTCAAATGAGTACAATTTCATAATTTATTATGTACATCTATATATTCTTGTAATGAGAAATGGGTGTTGGAAGATGGTAAAATGAATGATTATTTATAGTTACAAATTAAAATAAACAAGCGAAAAAGTCTTGGATTTATCTTCCACTGAAATTACACAAAAGTTTGTCACTGTATCTCTTTGATATCTCTTGCTATCTAGTTCTCATCATAGACAGTCGTTTTAGAAACTGCTCACAGTGTTTGTTGGATGGATACACATAAAACTCATCTTATGTTAGCCACGTATGCTCGAGGTTCCTGAGACACACGAGAATACCCAGACTGTCCTTCAGCCCACCCTTTAACTACTGGGGACTAAGGTATTGAAGATTGGTTGACCTCTAGGCTTCAGTTAGCAGGATCAACTTCTTCAAGTCTTTAGTTTCTCGATCAGGAATGATCATAAACATTGATCATAAAAACCTGGAACTAAAGGTAATAGGTGGCCATGGTGTTCCAACAATCTCACCACCCACTGCTGTTCATGATGCGACCATGTCTTCAGTGTTTGTATATAAATGAATGAATCATGGTAGTATGTTACAGAGATAGCATGATAAGATAATGCACACTGTGCAGAATTAACAAAATACATGAATAATCACATGTTATGATACATGCGCACGATATAACCTTTGCCTTCCACTTATGGATGTCAAGTCACTTATGTACTTGCTGGTATGTCGTAAGCTTCCAGGCAAGAACTAGCCATGATATATTTGGCTAACCAATTAATGGTTATGCTTCCTGACAATGCCGGTGAAGGTTATCTCTGGTTAGCGTCATTCCCTTTTTATCATGTCTGATACAATCAAATCGTAAATAACATCTGAAATAAAATGATATTATTCATACATATATCTTTAATAAACTTACATACCCTCTTAGGATTTATAAGCTCACGGTGAGATTATATTGGTTGAAGTTAATCTGCCCTGCATGCAGCGTGAAAAAATAACTTTTCTTGCAGATACTGTCTTCCAGTTTCTCACTCTAGCTTCTGGATTTGGTGTGTGTGATTTCAACGCGCCGCTCTGTCCTTATATTTCAGTCTCTCGCCCGTACGAGAAAGTACCTCTAAAAGTCCCAAAAGATTTTCTTTTCATCTCCTGGTTTCAGGCGATTTGAGGCGATCTGTGCTTTTCCTGTACTTGTTTTTTTCTTCTGTTCAGTACACACTTATATTCTTCCTTCCTTCTTATGTATCATTCCCTTTTCCCCATATGAGGCTTTCACTACATATAAGTTTTATCCAAATCCGTTGAAGCTTGTTAGTGTAATAAATTCTTAAAGATTATTAGCTAACTTTTAGCCGATGTGATGAAGGTGAAAAATATTAATTATCTTTAAAACTATTTATATTTGAATAATATCCTTTTGGATATAATTAATAGTCCATCTCCTTTAGTGAACTATTATTATTTAATTGTATTCCAACCAGGCGTTTTCTTGTAGTTCTAAATTTAATTTCCTGTAAAGGCAAACTTTTAAAGTCGGTCATACATTTCTTTATTGCTATTTCCTCATTCTTCAGTAATATTGTCTAGCTTACCCGTAATTCACATTTCCCGTCTTAAAAACTTCATATCAATATCCGCCGAGTGTTATTACTGCGCTGGGTGTGTGTGTGCGTCGCGTTGCACACATTTTATTTTTCACAACAAAGCAAGAGGAACCAAATTTCGCTACAGAGCCCTCTTCTTTAAAACAGTGCATGCACAGTTAACTTTTTGGTAACTCATGCTGCAGTTTCTCCTTACTTTTCTGTTTCTCTATATCTGCTTTGATAGGATGACGACTTAAAAAATCGAGTCCAAGATGGTCCCGTCGTGGAATGTATCTCACATTGAACGAATATGGAGATAACAGTAAACTCCACCTTCAAAGTCGTGAATTTAATTTTTTAGACACTGCTAAAAACATCAAAGGCTGGTGATCACTTTCCACAATGAAGTGTTTCCCGTAAAGAAAAGGGGCGAATTTATTGATCGACCAGACCAAAGCGAGGCATTCACGTTCAACGGTAGAATAATTTCTTTCAGCTGCATTTAACTTTCTACTGGCAAAAGCTACTGGTAATAGCATATGTGGCGGTGTGTCTGCCCGCTGTAGTAATGTTGCTCCGATGCCTACATTGCCAGCATCCGTTCTTAGTACGAATTCTTGTGTGAGATCGGGTAGGGCAAGTATAGGTTTATTTGTCAGCTTATTTTTCAACTCTGTATAAGTCTGTTCACACTCCGCAGTCCATTGTATTTTATCTGGCTGGCCTTTTTTTTTAAAGTCGGTTAATGGCGCGCATAATGAGTTAAAATGGGGTATATATTGCTGATAAAACTCGCACAGTGACACAAACGATCTTACATCCTTCTTAGTTTGTGGTCTTGGTGCTTTTCTCATTTTCTCTACATTCTTTGGGTCAGGAGACATTTGCCCTGTAGAGATAGTGTGACCTAAAAATTCCAATGTCTCACATCCAATATGACACTTAGTTGGACGTGCTGTCAATCCCGTTTCTCTCAGTCTATCCAACAACATGGAGAGTGCTACTACGTGTTCCTCAAATGTAGTGGTAGCAATCAGAATATCATCCATGAAGTTGGTGATATGAGGATTTTGTAAGGGTTCCAATAATTTCCTCATCATTCTGGAGAAGATACTTGGAGCATTCTTTAAACCAAATGGGAGTACATTGAACTCGTAATGTCCCTCCGGTGTACTAAAGGCTAACAGTTTCCTAACTTCTGGTTTCACTGGTATTTGGTAGTATCCCTTGCTTAGATCTACTTTTGAAAAATACCGAGCCTTACTCAATGTAGCAAACAACTGATTGGTGTCAGGTAATGGGTCTACCTGAGATTCAGTGATAGATTTTAGTTTCCTATAGTCAATGCATAACCTGTGCTCACCACTAGGCTTCCTTAATAGCACCACACTTGAGCTGTAGGGAGATTCAGACTTTGAAATAATTTTCTCTTTTAAGAGATAGTCAATCTCATCCTTGAGTGCTTATGCTTGCTATAGTTCAGTCCATGTCCGCAAAAATGCTTCCAGTGGACCGTGTATGGAGACGGCGAAACAACAACGTTGTCGGACACACACCTATTTCTATTGTAAGGGGCAGTATACCGAAGTGGGGTATGTATCCATCAATTGTTTGGTACAGCCCTGGTTCCTACCTCTTATGGTTCTGGTTGGTTTCTGCAGCTTTTTTAATACTCGTTGCTGACTAACCAAATTTTCCAGATGATCCAGGCCATGGTGTTCCGACAAATATTTAGTCGGGGTGGAATGTCTTTCGTCCTCTCTCTGTACAATACGGAGAGTTACCATGGTTACTGGTGTAACAGTAGACTTGTTGTGATTTTGTTTTCTCCTTATCACTGCATATACCTGTTGTTTTCTCTTGTGAGTTTTCTTAATGGGCCTACGTCCGCACCCATGCTTCCATAGGTCCTGTAACTGGTCTACACTTCTGATTGAGTTTACCTGGTTACATTTTGAACAGGATTTCATATACCAACTTATGTCGTCAATTATTCCTGGCCAGTAATATCGCAATGCTATCTTTTGACAAGTGGCCCCTTTTCCTCTGTGACCACTGCCTGATTTAGCATGCTCTTGCTCCATAATTTCCTCCCTGTAGAATTTTATCACTACCAGCTGTCTATGCCCTTTAGGTCCTTTTTCAGCTTGTCTGTAAAGTAGGCCATTTTCCATATAGAAGTCTCCTTTCTCTGGAGGGTATGGGCCTTTGACAATTTGCCAAAACAAGGCTTTAATGTGCTGTCTGCTGTTTGAGCCTTTTTCATCTTTATAGGATGAATGTTTATTGGATCTCCCTCCTCCTTTTTGGTGCTCGACCTGGTATGGTTTGCTGCCATGACAACAGGTTTTATTGGGTCACCCAAAAAGACATATTTACTTCCTATTACCAGCGGGTATATAGGATCATCACTCACTGCTGCTCTTATCACTCCTTCCACATAGCGAGTTCTCACGTTGATCCTTGCTATGGGAAGTGTCATGGTGACGGTTCCCTTCATTGCCCCTTGTATGTCCACTGTGTCTGTGGTAAATTGATCAGGGTGCACTAGGGTTGCACTCACGACTGAGTCGAATTCCAATCCGGAATCATATAAGCACTGAATTTTAGTGCCACTACATGTCACTTCCTCACAAACAGGGGAATGATGGAGGTCATTCTGACTAACTGCCAGTTCCTTCCTTCCCTTGTTCCCTTGTTCCCATGCAGCGTGATAAGGAGGGTTTTTCCGTCTGCATTCTGCAGTATTGTGGTTACTCATTTGGCAAGATATACACCACTGTCCTTCCTGTTTTGAAGGTCTATTATCTGATCCTAGAGAGTTTTTGTCTTTATAATCAGTTCTGTGTTTGTTCTTGTTAGAATTGTCCCTATGTTCATAGTTGGTAAAGTTTTGTGAAGGTTTGAAATTTTCACCCTGCTTCTTCTTATTTCCTGATACTTCTGACTGAGCTGCTTGATATCTCTCAGCCATGGTTAAAATATCTTCCAATCTCTCAGCTCCTTGCTCCATAAGAAATTTTCTCATTTCTTGAGGCATGGATTCTCTCAGTTGTTCCATTGTGACCATTTCTTTTATATCTTGACATTTTCCTAAGCTAATACATTTTGTCAGATACGTTTCCAATCTGGCAGAAAACTGGTGGTAGTTTTCTCCAGGAAGTAGCTTAGCAGTTTGGAATCTCTTTCTATAAGATTCAGAATTCTTTTCGTACCTGACCAATAAAGCTTGTTTTAAGATTTCATAATTTTCCTGGTCTTCTTTTGAGAGTTTTAAATAAACATCGTATGAAACTCCCCTCAACCCCTGAGATAGTTTAAGGCTCCATTTTTCCTTTTCCAATCCACAGGTAGAGGCCAGTCTCTCATATCTATCCAGGTACGACTCAATGGCGTTTTCTTTTTCAATAAATGGATCCAGGTGAAAACTCATGGCTCCATTTGCCGTGCTATGGTTGGAGCTACTCTCAGAGTGAGGTGAGTTAGCACCATGATTGCTAGCTGCTCCTTGTAGTTCAAGATCCTTTAAACTTAACTCATGAGCTCTTTGTAACCTTCTTTCTTCAGCTTCGGCTTCCAACATTAGTCTCTTTTCTTCTCTTTCCAGTCTTTTGACTTCTCTCTCTGCTTGTAACTTCTTATCCTCTGCTTCCATTCCGTTGGTCTCTCTTTCTGCCTCTAATTTCTTAGCTTCAGTCTCAACTTCCATTCTTTTAGTCTCTCTATCTAAATATTTATCCACTTCAGTTGTGATATGTCAAATTAGAGCATCTCCTGTCATACCCAAGTCTTTTCCTTCCTGCATAATCGCAGCTCTAAACTTCACCAATTCAGTCATGATGCTTACTTACCACAGGGTATATAATTTTATCTTCACTAACCAACTAACTTAATCAATTAATTACTTTGAACAAGGCAAATCCTTAAAACCTTGTGAAGATAGTGGCTCAGGATACAAAATAATATCCCGCGAAAGAGCCCCCAATGTAGCGAAAGGTTTTCCTAGTATAATAATAGTGGTAGAGCAGAAGTAGAATCTCTATCCAGAAAGTATGAAGTTCCAGTGCCCGAGAAGTACACTGGTATCACAAATGAGTTACAGCTGTGAATACTCTGAGCTGGACAATAGATTTAGGCTTCAGAAGTATAAGTTGCTACTTTTGCTATAGTAACCCTATGTGAAAATATACTTAAATTTGAAAAGGTAACTCAAAGTTTAACAGTTAAAAATTTAACAAGTCAAATGAGTACAATTTCATAATTTATTATGTACATCTATATATTCTTGTAATGAGAAATGGGTGTTGGAAGATGGTAAAATGAATGATTATTTATAGTTACAAATTAAAATAAACAAGCGAAAAAGTCTTGGATTTATCTTCCACTGAAATTACACAAAAGTTTGTCACAGTATCTCTTTGATATCTCTTGCTATCTAGTTCTCATCATAGACAGTCGTTTTAGAAACTGCTCACAGTGTTTGTTGGATGGATACACATAAAACTCATCTTATGTTAGCCACGTATGCTCGAGGTTCCTGAGACACACGGGAATACCCAGACTGTCCTTCAGCCCGCCCTTTAATTACGGAGGACTAAGGTTTTGAAGATTAGTTGGCCTCTAGGCTTCAGTTAGCAGGATCAACTTCTTCAAGTCTTTAGTTTCTCGATCAGGAATGATCATAAACATTGATAATAAAAACCTGGAACAAAAGGTAATAGGTGGCCATGGTGTTCCAACAATCTCACCACCCACTGCTGTTCATGATGCGACCATGTCTTCAGTGTTTGTATATAAATGAATGAATCATGGTAGTATGTTACAGAGATAGCATGATAAGATAATGTATACTGTGCAGAATTAACAAAATACATGAATAATCACATGTTATGATACATGCGTACGATATAACCTTTGCCTTCCACTTATGGATGTCAAGTCACTTATGTACTTGCTGTTATGTCGTAAGCTTCCAGGCAAGAACTAGCCATGATATATTTGGCTAACCAATTAATGGTTATGCTTCCTGACAATGCCGGTGAAGGTTATCTCTGGTTAGCGTCATTCCCTTTTTATCATGTCTGATACAATCAAATCGTAAATAACATCTGAAATAAAATGATATTATTCATACATATATCTTTAATAAACTTACATACCCTCTTAGGATTTATAAGCTCACGGTGAGATTATATTGGTTGAAGTTAATCTGCCCTGCATGCAGCGTGAAAAAAATAACTTTTCTTGCAGATACTGTCTTCCAGTCTCTCACTCTAGCTTTCTGGATTTGGTGTGTGTGACTTCAACGCGCCGCTCTGTCCTTATATTTCAGTCTCTCGCCCGTACGAGAAAGCACCTCCTAAAAGTCCCAAAAGATTTTCGTATCATCCCCCGGCTTCAGGCGATTAGACGCGATCCGTGCTTTTCGTGCACTTGTTCTTTTCGTCTGTGCAGCACACACTTATATTCTTCCTTCCTTCTTATGTATCATTCTCTTTTCCCCATATGAGGCTTTCACTACATATAAGTTTTTATCCAAATCCGTTGAGGCTTGTTAGTGTAATACATTTTAAAGATTATTAGCTAACTTTAAGCCGATGTGATGAAGGAGAAACATATTAATTATCTTTAAAAATTTTATATTTGAATAATATCCTTTTGGATATAATTCATAGTCCATCTCCTTTAGTGAACTATTATTATTTAATTGTATTCCAACCAGGCGTTGTCTTGTTTTTTAGCTAAAGATTTTAATAAACAATTTAAAGAACTGCACTTGATACATAACTCGATAGGCGAACACTTACGAATTCTGTATCGTTTCATTGATAATTTATCATAACTTTTGCCTAGAATATACCAACGCTGTCTCGGCGCAAAAAAAAACATGTTTTATCAACGTCTTCAACATATTTTATTACAAAACATCACAAAGCGAGTAGGCTTAACTCTGACTCCGGAACAACGCTCAGAGCGTAGGTCAGATTTGACACAAGTGCCACAACAACGCTCTGAGCGTTGTATTTAGTCTATCATGAACTAAAATTACGGCACAGGGTGGAAATAATTTGTGGAGTCAAAGAGTTAAGAAAGTTTCTGTTTAGATGTACAAGAACTTTATTTACGCGTTTTTCGTAATTTGCACGATGGCCTTCAAATACCAAGAGATGTTTAAACCGTCAGCTATTAATTAACTTGATTGCTTCACAGATGTTGTGTTGTTCCAGCATGGAGAAGTTGATTTTCTCGACTTATATAATTAAGATTGTGGTCAACATTATAAAACCTGGAACATCTTTTATTACAATGACATGGCTTCATACAGGCAGATTATCTTATTCGTTTATATGCTGTAATCTAACTAGAGTCAATGGTCTACCATTCATCTAATGCAGCGGTTTTCAACCTGTGCGCCACGGCGCCCTGGGGCGTCATGGCTGACGGTCAGGGCGCCGCAGGTGGGCGTGGATTTTTTTTCGTATTTAGCTGTAAAGAAAACACAGAGCTGTGGGGAATTTAATTTTTGGTGTTTGTCAACCTGCGTGACCCCGGAGAAATTTCACTTTTGATGTTTGCCAGCCTTTGAAGTCCCGCTCCCCAGACCTGCCTATCAACTTTCAGCGCATTCTCCTAGAGCGATCATAGTAAGTAACCGATGATTTTCAGTTTTCAAACGTTTTTGGTTGTGTTGTGAGTTTGATATAAACTATGGAAAGATTTTTTAATTTGGCAAGTGTTAGTAAAAAGCAAGAACTTGTTGAGGATGACAAGGAAAGTGGTAATGAGGAAAGGAAACGTAAGTATAGAAAATACGACGAAGGTTACTTAGATTTTGGTTTCACGTGCACTCTTATGAATAATGAAGAGCGTCCATAGTGTGTTCTAAAGTACTCTCTGTCGAATGTATGGTGCCTAGCAAATTGGAGCGCCTTTTAGAAAGTGTTCATAAGAATGACGTGGGCAAACCAAGAGAATATTTCTCTAGAAAGCTGAGTCAAATGAAATAAAAAAAATCGGCATTTTCTAAGCATGCGACAATCTCGAGTAAAGCTCGTCTAGCGTCCTACAAGGTAGCATATCGGGTAGCAAAATGTAAGAAACCCCATACGATTGCAGAAGAACTCGTTTTACCGTGTGCTATTGATATGGTGTCCATTATGGTTGGAGAGTTCGTGGGAAAACAGCGTTTGGCCATTCCTTTGTCGGACAGTACAATCAGCCGTCGAATTCAAGATATAGGAGAGGATCTTAATGAACACATTATAGAAAAAATGAGGGGGGAGGACTTTGCTTTGCAGCTTGATAAGGCCACCTATATCAATGGAGATGCCTATTTAATCTGTTATGTGCGGTTTGGTGATGAAAAAAAAAACCGAAATGGTGGAAGATCTTTTTTGTAAGGACATAAATGCAGGTACGACATGCAAAGATTTATTTGAAATTGTGGACAGCTTCATGGCGGAAAATAAAATAGACTGGGCTCATTGTGTTGGTGTGTGTACCGATGGTGCTCATTCGATGTCGGGCTGTTACAGTGGCCTTCAAGCCACATCCGTTGAATAAGTCTCTGCAAGGAAATGAAACTCATTTGGTTCAACTTATTGACAAAGTTTCGGCCTTCAAAGAGAAGCCTCTTCTTTGGAAGAGAAAAATCAATAGAGGATAAATGGACTACTTCCCAGGTTTGCAGCAGTTCATTACAGACAATGAAATAGATTTTAGTGCAGATATTGTTTCTATAATTCAAGGACACTTATCTCAACTCAGTGTTCATTTTGAAAAATACTTTCCTGAAAACTGTGACAGTTTTCTGTGTGTTCAAAATCCCTTCAGCAGTGATGCTCCTTCGGACTTCAGTACTGCAGAAGAGGAAGAACTGATAGAACTTTCATCAGACTCTTCACTACAAGCGAAGTTTCCAGCCATGGCATTGCCAACATTTTGGTACTCAGTAAAACAGGAGTTCCCAAGCTTGAGCAAGAGAGCACTGATGATATTAATTCCTTTTGCAACCTCCTATCTCTGCGAGGCTGGGTTTTCAGCAGTGGCTGTTTTCTTTTCTATAGTAAGGGTTTTACAAAGTGCAATTTGTGTATATTTTTTCTGTACATCTAATTTTTTTCAGAGATTGTCCTATCGCATTTTTTTAAAAATTACATTAAAAAATTACATTGTTTAAAAGCCTTTCCAAAGCTCTCCTTCTCAAAACAAGTTAGGCTAAATGTGGAAACATCGCTAGAGTTTTTACCAGTTATCCCACAAGGGAGCCGCAGAAAAAATGTAGTTGGTCAGGGGAGCCATGGACTCAAAAAGGTTGAAAACCGCTGGTCTATGCTATTAATTTTTACGTCTCTTTATTAAATTAACTGTGACTTGGCGTGGAGTTTGTAGAGCTAGGTAGACCATTCCTCCAGTTTCAGAGAAACAAATAATCTGCTTGTATGCAGCACTGTCACCGTAATGAATATGGGCTACTTTCTAAATCATGTAAGTGGAGAATCAACTTATCCAAGTCAGAACATCACTGTATCTTCTTCTTCTTCTTCTTCCGCCTTAGCCAAAGACCGACCAAGCAGTCAGAGGCCACCACGCCTTGTGGCGTCTTAAGGGCAACAGCAGATTGATTTTCTCTGTTGTAGTTTCCCATCACGCCTACTGTATCTTAGATGCAATGAATTTAGTAGCTGACGGGTTAAAAATCTCTTGGTGTTTTCAGGACCACCAGTAAATTACGAAAGTCACAAAATAATGTTGTCGTACATCCAAAAACAAACACTTCATTACGAATGTGTTTTTCGGTAGCCGCTGTTTCTGTTCCTTTGTCACATTTGTTGTCTGTGCTTATTTACAATAGCACTGGTCGTTCAAAGCCGAGTGGAACAGTCCCAGTTACTGTGGTTTGGTCACGTCTGTAGTATTGGAGAAGAACGGCTGCCACGACACATATGGGAAGACAATAGCCAGGGATCCAGATCTCCAGGACGACACATAGTTTGCTGGGAGGACAACATTAGACAATCCCTGAAGGACCGAGGACTGGACTGGAAGCAGTTTACATGATAACATGGCGCTCTCTCTGGCTAACCTCTACACCCTAAGGTGGAAAAGGTTTGTGTCGTTTGGTTTTAACGACCATCTTCACTGCACACGGACAACTCCATCAGTGCTCCCATCTCCTCCCTTAGATCTCAAGGAGGATATCAGCACAGTGCACGAACTACAGAGCACAGGCGAGAATCCCAAACGTGTATATTTAGGAATCATACATTCTATAAATATGTTTTTATCGGTTAGGGTTTTCTAATTTTGTAAATTCTGCTAGGGCAAGGGCCGTAAGGCCTACTCTTTACGATTTCCATTTGCCATGCAATTTTTAACGTGTGCAACTTGCATTCGGAACCTACTATTTGTTCGTCCTTATCCGAGAAGGCTAGGCATCTAATCACATTACCCAGGGGATCATCGGGAGTATGACATAGTTAGGATCCAGTTGTTCTGAAAAAATTCCATCATAAATATTCCTTAGACTGGGAACCGAACACTGTACTTTTATAAATAGAGTCGGACGCCATTCCTGTTATTCACTTCGGCTCCTCAGAAAATGTGTTTAAATGATTGTCGAAGTGCGCTATTTGGTGCCGATGAAATTTTTCGGCGTGCACATCTGCGAGTGCAACCGTAAAAAAAAGATGTTAGAATAACATTAAAAGTGGCAGAGCATATAAGTGTTCACTACGTTAACATATGCATCAAACTCCAAATTATTTAAAGTTTTTTTTACTCTAAACATTAGACATATAATACAATTTTGACAATATAAAAAATGTACTAATAAAAATAAGTGAACTGTTTATCTCTTTTATAATTTTGTCTAAAAAATTAATAAAGTTAAAATAGCAATGAAAATATGTTATTTATTATGATTTTTGTTAATAATAAACCACCACTGGTGTAAAACAAGGCGATATCCTGTCAACTTTTCTTTTCATACTCCTCGTGGACTATGTCATCAAGGCATGTAAGGAGAGAACAAGAAAGTATTCAGTGGGGTACTGGAAGATGAGACAGGTCTGTATTTCAGAGCTAGCATTTGCTGATGATGTTGTCCTGATTGCTAAATCAGAGACACATCTCCAATCTAACCTGCAAGTCTGGAAGGAAGAGCTGGAGAAGAGAGGGATGGTCATAAGCAGCTCTAAAACAAAATCCATGGTGATATCACGAGAGGAAAGAAAACATCAGATTAAGTTGGGAGAACAGGTCCTGGAGCAGGTCGACCACTTTAAATATCTCGGAGCTATTATAGACCGAAAGGGAGGCATCAAAGAAGAGTTGGCCACTCGAAAAGCAGCGGCTGGGAGACTTTTTCAGGCTTTAAATCGAGGATTCCTCAGCAAGAAAGAGGTTGGTAAGAAAACGAAGATGGCTGTATACCGCTCCACCTATGTCCCAGTCTTGACATATGGATGCGAGTCATGGGCAATGACTACAACCCACAAAAGCCAGATCCAAACCTCAGAAATGAGGTACCTGAGGAAGGTGGTTGAAGTAACAAGAAGAGACATGGTACGCAACCAGACGTTACGTCAAGGCCTAAAATCCCACCCGCTGCAGACCCAAATAGAACAGTCCCAACTAAGATGGTTTGGCCATGTCTGCAGAATGGGTGAAGATCGGCTACCACGACAAGCATGGGAAACAAAGAGCCAGGGATCCAGACCCCCAGGACGACCCAGAGTCCGCTGGGAGGACAACATTAGACAATCTTTGAAGGACCGAGGACTAGAATGGAACCAGGCCAGAAAGAAGACAGCTGATAGAATAGTCTGGCGCTCTCTCTTCCAAACCTCTACACCTCACGGTAGAAGGGGAACGACTAAGTAAGTAAGTAAGTTAATAATAAAATTGTTTCCCCTTGGAATTAAACAGGATGCTTTCCCCTATTTTCTGTCCCTGCTGCTTAAAGTATCACATGGTTAAGTTTATTTTTGTTTCTTTTTATTTCACTTATTTCTGAGATTCGACATCCGGTCAAAACCTGACAAGAGGTGTGGATATCTCGGTTATAAGCGGGGTATATTGTGCGCATTTTTTTTTGTTACATTTTGCTGTACTGTTTGGTATTTTTTGTCCTTTTTTATTTAATTTTGTGAGGGAAGGGACTTTTATATTAGCCATGAAAAGGTCTTTTTCTGTGAAGGACCGCTAGTTTCCTGTCTGACCGTCACGTCGTAAGGTTTACTCGCGTGTTTCTGCTTGTTCAATCCATATACTTATTTATTTATATTTTTTAAGTGTAATGATTTCACCTCTATATCTATTATTGCTAGTGTGCTGACGTGTAAAAGTACTTCTAGCTGAAATGAAGATCCATGTGTGTTTTTGTTTCCTCTTGTATCTACCGATAGTGTGATCTTCCTTAACTCCAGCTGATTTATGACTTTGTCAATGATGATTTGACGTATGGTGTCTAACATTGCAATAAGTATTTATTTCTTTGGATAGTTTATTGTTTGACTGTGTTGTTTTATTTGATATGTCAATGATGCGACACGCCCACGCGACACCCACACACACCAGCGCAAGGTCAGCGCTGCGGTCTTTCTTTGAAGTTGGTAGACAGCGGAAATGTGACTTACGGTTAAAAGCCATACAGTATTACTGAAGAATGAGGAAATAGCTATATAGGAATGTATGGCCGACTTTAAAAGTTTGCTTTTACTGGACATTAAATTATTCACTACAGGAGAACGCATGGTTGGAATAATATTAAATAAATATAACTCAACAAAGGAGATAGGCTAGGAATTATATCCAAAAGGATATTATTCAAATATAAATAGTTTTAAAGATAATTAATATTTTTCACCTTCATCACATCGGCTAAAAGTTAGCTAATAATCTTTAAAAATTTATTACACTAACAAGCCTCAACGGAATTGTATAAAACTTATATGTAATGAAAGCCCCATATGGGGAAAAGGAAATGATATATAGGAAGGAAGGAAGGAGATAAGTGTGTGAGTGACAGAAGAGAAAAACGAGTACAGGAAAAGCACAGATTGTTTCAAATAGCTTCAAAACAGGAGATGAAACTAAAATCTTTTGGGGAATTTGGGAGCTGCTTTCTCGTACGCGCGAGAGACTGAAATATAAGGACAGAGCGGCGCATTGTAAATCACACACCAAATCCAGAAGCCAGAGTGAGAAACTGGAGGACAGCCTCTGCAAGAAAAGTTCTATTTTCACGCTGCATGCAGGGCAGATTAAGTTAAGCCAATACAGTCTCACCGTGAGCTTATTAATCCTAAGAGGGTATGTAAGTTTATTAAAAATATATGTATTACTAATATCATTTTATTTCAGATTTTATTTCTGATTGATTGTAGCAGATATAATAAAAAAGGGAATGACGCTAACCAGAGATAACCTTCACCGGCATTGTCAGGAAGCATAACCATTAATTGGTTAGCCAAATATATTATGGCTAATTCTTGCCTGGAAGCTTACGACATACCAGCAAGTACATAAGTGACTTGACATCCATAAGTGGAAGGCAAAGGTTATATCGTACCCATGTATCATAACATGTGATTTATTCATGTATATTGTTTAATTCTGCACCTTATACATTATCTTATCATGCTATCTCTGTAATATACTACCATGATTCATTCATTTACATACAAACACTGAAGACATGGTCGCATCATGAACAGCAGAGGGTGGTGAGATTGTTAGAACAATGGCCACCTATTACTTCTTGTTCCAGGTTTTTATGATCAATGTTTATGATCATTCCTGATCGAGAAACTAAAGACTTGAAGAAGTTGATCCAGCTCACTGAAGCCTAGAGGTCAACCAAACTTCAACACCTTAGTCCCCCGTAGTTATAGGGCGGGCTGAAGGAAAGTCTTCCGTACTCCAGTGTGTCGGAGGAACCTCGAGCAGACGTGGATAAAGTTGAGTTTATATATTTCCATCCAACAAATCCTGTGAGCAGTTCTAAAACGACTTTCTAATGATGAAAACTAGATGGCAAGAGATAATGTGACAAACTTGTTTTATAAATTCAGTGGAAGATAAATCCAAGACTTTTTCTATTAGTTATTTTAATTTGTAACTGTAAATAATCATACATTTTACCATCTTCCAACACCCATTTATCATTACAAGAATATATAGATGTACATAATAAATTGGATAATTGTACTCATTTGACTTGTTAAATTTTTAACTGTTAAATTTTGAGTTACTTTTTCTAATTTAATTATAATATCACATAGGGTTACGATAGCGAAGTAGCATCTTATACTTCTGAAGCCTAAATCTATTGTCCAGCTCAGAGTATTCACAGCTGTAACTCACTTGTGATACCAGTGTACTTCTCGGGCACTGGAACTTCATACTTTCTGGAGAGAGATTCTACTTCTGCTCTACCACTACTATCATACGAGGAAAACCTTTCGCTACAATGCCTTGTCACAGTTTTGTAAAAGGTGTTCGGGAGGTAGCATTTTTTGTTGTTGTTGGAAGGACAACAACGTAATTATGAAAACTAATAATAAATTAAATAAAAGATTTTAATTTTATGCATTAATTATTTCCAGTTAAGCTACCAAATAATATAAGTATATATAAACAAATAAAACGGTATTGAATCAGTTTTACCAATAAACAGTTTACAGTAAACAATGGACGATTCGGGTTTTAACCTTCGTCAGTGTTGAGGATTATTTCGGGGTTTGCAAGCATGTGAATCGGGACCTCATTCATATGGTGGCACCACGAAACACCTCAGCTGAATAATACTGGAATAGATTGCACATATCGATGTATGACACGTTACACATGGTAACAACAGTCTATGGGTGGCCGTAGTTCCGTCCGGCAGTGTTCAAAATATGTGTGGCATAGCCACTGATTCAGAATGTGTAATATATGTGGTTTAACCACTTTGAAATAGAATAGCGTATAACCGTAAAGGCAATGCTTGGAAAGCAATAAAGTAAATGTGTAGGACCTGTGAGTCCAGAGTATAAACGCGAAAATCGTGGGACACGATCGCAGTTGAGATTATATATATGGCAGTTAAAGCCTGGCTAGGAATGCCAAAAGTATATGGATAAAATAGACATAGACGTAAAGTGTGAATCACTATGGTATATCACTAGTATTAAGAAAGTGATAGTTATTCCAAGATATGGATCTAAATGGAATTGGTTGCAGACTTTAAACGCTATTAAAAAACGGTTATAATACAGACGTGCGATGTCTGGAACGATTGAACTTTAGTGTATCCTTGAACTATGTTTATGCAGAGTCTTAGATGTGTGATAGCGTATTACGTATTCATGTGAATATGAGGACATATTAAATATTCAGTCGTCTATGAACTTGACTTATTGCCTGAATTGTTTAAGTTCAACGATGTTCTGTGACTGTTGAATTAACCTTGCAAGGTCAGTACAGAATACAACATTAACTACTAATAAATAAATAACACTGCTGGTTAAGATAAATACAAAGTTTAATGAAAAGACGCACAAGCAAACATGATAATAATCACACAGATGAATCTGAGACTGCAACATAATTATCGACCGAAACCATGAAGATGAATAATGACTAATTGAATTGTATTGTACAGCAACCCAATCATTCACGCCCTAAGGAACTGAAGAACTTTAATAATAACTAAAATAAGTTCCTTAACAGTCAGCTACTGTTACAAACTGTCAAAAAGGACAAGAAATATAGATTATAGACTACAAATACGTAATATATATAAACACAGATGGAGAGCAATAATAAAGCAAAGAAATTACAAAACCAAAAAGAATTAATAAATACAAGAAATTAAACAATCAACGAAAATCAAAAGAAGAAAATGGAATTAAAAAGTCCTGCTATAAGACTCTCCGCTGAAAGAATCGGTCACACAATGAAAAATTGTCTCAATGGAGTCCCATAGCGATGAATCAAAGTCTAAATAAGTCACAATTTATGTACTTACAAATAATATAAGTTCATCATGTATGTCGCATAGAGATTTATGATCAATAAATTTTCTATATTCTTTTCTTTTTTACCCGTGTCCTCTACTTTATTATCGCTCTTTTATCCTTTTCCTGGGGCTTTTTCGCATTCGTTCGTTTGCGACAAAATATTATTTTTCCATTATGACTTTGCCGTTTTTTTTCTCAGACTAGTATCGCATTGTGTTACGTCATTTGTCAGTCCCAGAGATGTGAGCGATTAGTGTGAGAAATTCATTCTCGAGAGACCGAATGGCAGACATTCGTCTGGTTTTTCCATGACACTCACGCTTCTACGGCTAGTTCTAAGCGTGATGTGTTAAGACGGGTTGTGGCAGTTATGGCCTGCGTCTTAGTTAAGTGTTAAGAGAGGAGAGGGGGAGACGGGGGTTTGCGAAATAACGTGGGATCCTTTGTCTGTTTAAGATATATTTACCTGAGAGAGTTTTAGACTAGTCATTCATACTCCTAAATCTGCAGTAGACAGATCACTCGTGCTAGAAAATATCTTGTGTATTGCAAAGTTCTGAGTTTCTTGGCAACATTTTGCCGAGTTCTAGACTACCATTATATTGAAGGATTCTAGTTCGTGTTATTAATCTGTAGTTCTGTGTGGAGGTAAATATATATATATATCTAGTAGAATTGAATGTTTTAGTGATAAATCGCTTGTTTCATTTTACTAGTTAGATTTCTGTGCAGAAGAAATTAATTTAAAAGTCGGTCGACGTGTTTCAGTGGATAGCAGAATAAATTATAATTTCTAGCTTAAACTCATTCGGCTATTAATCTATTTTATTAAATTGCTAATAATCAGTCGAGAATATTTTAAACTAACTTATAACTGCACTGATTCATCATTGATTATTGACGAAATACGTATGTATTTCTAATTCATGATGATTGATTTTATGAATATAACTTATTAAACGGGAATTTTTAAACGATAAGATAAGCTCTACGCTTGCAGTTTATAATGTAAGTTATAACCGAGGAATAGTATGTCTAGTATTTTATATGTTGTTTTCTCTTTATTGGGTGACCAAACTTTACCAGCGTTTAAGTACTGAGTAATATCTGTGAAGAACATAAACATTTTTTTCCTTAAAGACTTGGGTGTATAAAGTAAAACCTGTCTGGAATTGTGTTGGCTTCCAGAACGACAGAGTACCCATTACATAAACATTTAGGATTAAATGAAGTAACTGGCCTATCAAGCCAGACTTAATTCTTCCTGAGAAAAACCTCAAGTACATTTTAGCCCTTGTGGCAAGTAAAATATTACAATCAATAAACATTTCGACGGAGTTATGACTAGTGGTGGTGTGACCGAATAAAGTCCTATACTGAGAGAAGGCAGTTACCTGACATTCCTAGTTACTAGAAATCTAAGCTATTGACACTTTGCTCGCTGTTGAAGTTCGTGCCTGGACAATTTTAATGTGACAGAACCAGATATCCTAAAATAAGAAATACCAAGGAAACGTTCCCTGAAGTAACGAATTTAACCTATCTTTGTGGAGCTGGGGTTCCCTTGGCCAATGTCTAACCCTGGAGATTCTGTATGTGCATGTCTTAAAAATTGTTTGTCCAGAAGTTGCCACCAAAGCTGTAAGTACGAACGAACGCTAGTGATCACGGCTGACTGAATAGAGTGAATGCAGGACTGAGCGATTCCTTTACTGTTGTATTTTGGCACCCATTTTGCTGTCTTAAATTTCTTTATGCACGTTTTATTTTGTTGCTAACACTATTTTTCCTTAGGATAGATCAGAGTATCCAATTCTGTTCATACCTTTAAAGGGAAATCTTAGACTAAATCATATGTATCCGTGACTCTTTGGGGGTTATCACTTTTCTTCTAACAGGACTGTGGGCTATACATCGAGGGAAAGGATCATACCAATGGATCTATCATTCTTGTAGCAATTCATTGACTTTATGACTATTTGTATTAGTTTGATGTAATTTTATATGTTGTGATGGAAGTTTATTATGATAATTAAACTTCACATGAACTGAACCAGTGTGGCGGTCAGTTCGTTCCCAAATATCTATATTTTTCATTGTCATAGTTTCACGTTTGTGCGTCTATTTTCGTCACTTATGTGGGTGGGTATGTGAGGAACCTATATATTAATATATATTATATTAGATTTGTCTGACTAATCTAGCTCTGTTGTAGATGATAGGCTGACTGAGAGAAGCTTCTCGAGTGTCAGAGACATAATCTACTATATTTCCTCCACCTCACTCGTGAAATCTATTTTCTATTTTATCATCTCACTGAGCTATCACTTATTTCTCTTTCTATTCAGAAGGGACCAAACTAAGTCTTAATCACCTATCACAAATCTACGACAATGTACAGTATATGCATGTTAAAACATTTCACTATAAATGCTAGTATAAAGTTACCCTCAGATTGATATCGTAGATTTGCGCACCAAAATGTGTCGTTTGTGCTGAAAAGTGCTCTTCGTCAAATCAGGAACATAATGTATTAAATTTTAAAAAAAGATATTCCAGACAAATATGTTTACGACAAGCGCTCTTATTTATACGCACAGACATAAATATTACAAAGGGGGAGGAACAGTCGTTATAGAAAAACACGACCTTAAACATTAGGATGTATATAATGTTGGTTGATGTATATCTTTTGTATGACTATGTCGCTATTCTTGATAAGCTAGTGGAAGATTGGTACACTTGAAATATAATCAAAACCTATCCAGCCTTCGGTGAAGCGAAAGTCCTTCTCAGGCCTGGTAAATAACTCACAATTATGCTGATAGCTTTTTTCAGAGAGGGATTGTAAGGCTGAACCCAAAGGGTTCTCTGTTTGTATCATACGGCATTCCAGTGTCTATGTGGCTAATGATGTATCATGTACTTTTGTCTACATTATCTTACCGTTTGTCTATATATGACTGATGACTTATAATGTACGACATGAGTTGTGATGACTTTATGACCCTATGTGGTAAGTTGGGATTATATAAATATTTATAGGGGACTTGGTGTACTGACTGAGATCAGCTGTGAAGGTATCTGTATCTAATAAGTGTAGTGTATTACAGATGACCTTACTTTGCTACCACATTTAGACCTCAATCAGACTTATTCTGGGCTATTGTGATGACTACGTTGAATGTCTAGGGTTATGATAGTGATGAAGTGTGAGTCACAACTACAACAGACAGATAAACACTTTTATTTAAGATTCACAACACTTTACAACACTATGACGAGCACATACATATAACACTCTAGAAGACTAGCTTAAGTAAGTCAAGTGTTAACTTTGTTGTTTGTCATCACGACTTCATGTGTTTGTTAATGGTGGAAATAATCTTGAAGGGATCACAGTTCCTTTTATTGGTACCACAATAACTATCCTTCTTTTTTTAATATTACAGTCACTTTTAAGGTGGGTTATATAAGGATGAGCTGCTCTGGCCAACAAAGTCTTAACTTTGTATGTCGGCGGCAGGAAAACTGTCTCCTCTGCTCGCTTGCTTCTCAGTTATCTTGGAATACACCACTGGTAGATATCTTGGACAAGGAGTCTGCTACCAGCCCTCTGGATCCAGCAAAACTCAGACCAGGTGCTGCTCTCATACTTCAGTACCACGGTCCCTGAAATAAGAAGGTTATACCTCCTTCTTCAGAACTAATATATATACTCTATTTCCACAACGAAGTACAGGACGTTACAAACACCGAGTTCAGCGCTGTATGCCAACTAATATCTTCTCATGTGACAATATACCAGTATTCCTCTCCCTAATGGTTACAACGCCCCTACAATTCCAGCTGTAATTCCGTCTATATAATAAGATAGGTGTCATGTTACTATTTGGCAATCCCATATAGCCTATGCAGTGATACTCCTCTCCGACAAAGTTTTACATGGTGGAGCAATATCTAGGCTTTGCCTCATGTTTGCTACTGAACCACACACATAGACACAATTTATCATTTCATATTCAATTTTCATACAATATATATATATATATATATATATATATATATATATATATGTATATATATATATATATATATATATATATATATATATATATATATATATATATATATATATATGTATATATATAGGAAATATGTCTAGCTTACCACAATTCAAGGAAATATACACTAGTACGTTGACTGGCGATGAATTCTGGCACAATTTCGATCTGCCTTATCCCAGGCTTTTATTAGAAAAATATTAGCCTGCTCTCAACGCACTGGCTTCTCATAAAGTGTATTTTCAAAAATGGCCCTGAACTGACGCTTCTATTTGACTATATCAAATGGTCTAACCAATGAGACCATGTTTACAAGAGCCTTTGAAAAAATTTACCCATCCTACCGTTTCCATTAACAACCAAAAATAGTATTTGCAGCTCGACTAAGAAAGTTTCGCCTTACATATTACTACAGCCAATCAAATCGTATCTAACTGATTGGCCTCATTTCCCCTAAAGCAGTGTTTCAACATGCCATTATGAGCAAATATGATCTTGTGCTGTCAGACAACCCCACTATAGTATTTTGGCTATAATTCGTTAATTACTAGACTATTTGCGTAACACCTAACATATTCTTTGTCAGCAAGTCCTAAGGCACCCAAATATATACGTTTTATGGGGCCAAGTGGCTTCGTTTAAAATATGTATTATTCTAGGATAGTCGTGCTGTTACCACCTCCTCACTTCCATACTAGGGGATGTCTTCTGTACTGTCAGACTAATGTCAGGAGCTTAGACATAAATCAGTAGAATGTCAGGTTTCCCAATAAGCATTAAACATGTTTTTTAAAACCTAACCTCGTATCGTTAGTGTTTTTTATTACTGTTTATTTGAAAAAAAGTTAGTGCTTCATGCCTTTCGCGTTCACTTTTTAATCGCGAGACGACGTGGTAGTATTGCCTGCGTTCCTCCGTGCATCTCTCTCTCTCTCTCTCTCTCTCTCTCTCTCTCTCTCTCTTCTAAGCTCGTCTGTCTTTTATGCTACCATAGTGTATATAATGACATTAATGTAATATTATATCTAGGTCATTAAGCAGTTCGCTATCAAGGTCGTCCAAGAAATACAGTACTAGTTTTATTTTTAGAAACGACTGTGATTCGCGTGTAGTTTATGCAGACGGAGCAGAAAAAGGGGTTTTCTTGTTCGGCCATATGGCGTTCTACAACACAGGCGTACGCTATTGTGAAGGCACTGGTCTATCACCATTCTTCTTTCCTTTTATTGAATTAATTCGTTAGGCTTTACATTTACTTTCTAATTTATATATGTGGATTAGAATTTTTCACGACACCCATGTATGTAAACAGACATATGAGCACATCATTCACGTACACATAATGAAGATATAGACATACTTTAGGACATGTGGAATTTATTGGACAAGCACCATATACTTGGCTTGTCATGTTACAGGTTTCAATCCCGGTTGTGGATCCAGTAGTATCTGACTTTGCATTATTCCTAATGAACCAGGAGCAAACATCTGACTGACTTGGACCACCACTGCTAACTGGCCTCCACGTAGTGCTCGTAAACTGTTAGCCGGATTGCCACCTATTGTCAATAAACTTTACTCCTAGCCGGCCTTATTATTGCAGCTTTAATCATTACAGAGCGTAAGGCAAATGTGTGAGTTCCGATTCTAATATATATATTTAGTTCTATCCATACCTGATAACCAATGAAAATAATGATCACATGAATTTCGCTGAATTAACTCAGCTGCGAGCTTGAATGAGCTAACATTAATTATTGCAAAAATCTCCACAAACGTTGACGGCAGATACTAGAGTTAACATTTGCTCAGCTCATGCGCATCATTATCCTTCCATCTACTACTCTGCCAAGAATAGTCTTGTGCAAAGGTAGACACCTTTGAAGATCCACATAAGTTACTCTTGAGTTTTGGTCACTGTTGGACCACTACTGCCGAGCTAATGGGAGGAAATCCGTGACAGTGGGAATAACATGTAATAATATGTACAAAACAATGTATAAATCCATACAAACACCAGAATGTCATAGAGACATATTTATACTAAACGTTTTCTTGATTTTTGTATTGCAAATTGTTTTATTATGTTATTAAAATCTATAGGACGAAGTTAAGTTTGACATATTACTTATTACGTAATTTTGATTTACTTGTCTTCGACTTAAATATGTTAACATGGGTGGTCGGAGTGGCTAAGAAGTATGGCGTCCACCTCGTATTCTAGAGGTGTCGGGTTCGATTCCCAGTTGGGGGAATATAATTTATGGAAACTTTTTATCAGAACCAGTGGTACTAATGATGTCATACTCCATCCCCCCTGGTCTTCTGGGAAGTGTGACATCGGATTTCTAGCCTTCTCGGATAAGGGCGTAAAAAAGGTCCCATGTGCAAGTTGCGCACGATAAAAATTCCACCACAGTAGGAAATCGTAAAGAGTAGGCAATACGGCCGCTTCACTGGCAAAATTTAATAATTAGAAACCTACCCACCACAACAATATTTATAGAATGTGTGATTCCTATCTACACACATTGGGATTCTCGCCGGTGAAACGGAGTTCGTGCACTGTGCTGATATTCTCCTTGTGTGATCTAAGGGTGGAGATCGGAGCACTGATGGAGTTGTTCGTGTGCAATGAAGACATTCCTTAAAAAGCAAACCAAATGTCAACATGACATATCTGTGCAGTGTGCTATTTTAATTTTGTTGAATAACAATAGCTGAATTGTTCCAATCATTGTATCCACACGTTGTCAATCTGGTTGACTGTGCGTTAGAAAAAAGAATACAAACGAAGCAGTACACTGATCTCGTCGTTCGCGAATAAAGTAGCCAGTGTCGGGCATGCAGTTCACCAATTGCTTTTGTTCCGTTAAACAGGCTTTTTTGAACAATTCCTATTTTTGATATTTTGGTATAATCGACGTGATAATTCAAATGGACCTGAATTATTTTAACAGTTTTCTGGTTAGTGATCAATCCAGTATGAAACAACTTCTGCTCCTAAGTTAACCCACAATCCTGGGTCATTTGACCTATTATTAATGACAGGTTGAATTACTGGATTACCACTGTCAGAAAGTTCAGGTTTTATTTCATCAGTTCATTACAGGTTCCTGGCTCAACAATGTCCTTATCACATTTATCACTGTCGGGAACATCAGGTCTTACCTCATCACTTTGATAATTGGTCCTTGGCTCAACAATGTCCATATCACATTTATCACTTTTGGGATCATCGGGCCTTACTTCATCACTTTGATAATTGGTTCATGGCTCAACAATGTCCTTATCACATTGATCACTTTCGGGAACATCAGGTCTTACTTCATCACTTTGATAGTTGGTTCCTGGCTCAACAATGTCTTTATCAGTGAGAGAGGATGATGCTTCAGAGTTTGTTTGAAAATAGAATGTCAATTAGTGGATTTTCTCACGTGATACAGCAGTTTTTGTTTTGTTTGTCTCCCCTGCCACTTGACGTGTTCCGGATCCACTTAAGTAAGAACGGTCTATTATGTGTCTTTTCTAAATTATCTTCAATAAAACACGTTCACTACCTACCTTCACAAAATGTCCACTCAACAGAACCAAACTGCAATAAGGATAAAATAAAAATATGGAAGTGTTGTAATTAAATAATGAAAATGTAAAATTCTAATCAATCACGTTATTTTAAACGAAACAACAAACAAACAAAAATTGCACAAACGCGCACTTTGGGATTTTTAGAACCGTCAACAACTAATATTTGGGACAATGTTGCCAACTGGAACGTTTTCAATAGCACTAGGTGTGTAACAAAATAGAACTAAACGCACTACAAATATTTTTTGAAACTATTGCTTTTTAAAAACTAAATGAGTATTACTGAACTTTAATTACTTAATTTAAATTGGAAGTAAATAAGTGTTGTGATTTGTTTTTTTTATTGTTTTGGGGCCCTGATATTTTCTCCCAATATATTTCTCCGTTGCTTATTTCACGGCGGCTTTTGTAAGCCTTGGACTCAAGGCCCGTGTCTAGTGGGGCCTAATGAATAATCCGGTGCTGATGATGGGTTTAGTTGACAACTACCTTACCAACATTAGTTCGTCAATTGTGATATTTCACTTCAGATCTTTTATTATATTGTCTCATTGGTAGAGTGGTTACATCACTTTGTTCTCAAGGTAAAGTTTCCAGGTTCTATACATGGTAGCTTTATGCTCCAGGCTACCTAGCT
This sequence comes from Oreohelix idahoensis, assembly GCA_024509875.1. NCBI lineage: Eukaryota > Metazoa > Mollusca > Gastropoda > Stylommatophora > Oreohelicidae > Oreohelix > Oreohelix idahoensis. Next base: position 56,921 of record JAMPIV010017689.1, on the reverse strand, counting down.
GTAAATTGGTACCTGGTTTGCTACTGAGTTAGTGAGGGTAAAGGTAACAATATCTTATAAAGCTGGACCTATAAAAATAAAATATATTTTGGGACTATCTTTTTTTTTAATTTCTAGATATTGAATCCCTCATTAGTTGATTGTTTCATACGTCACTGTGTAATCTGCTGGTACAGTAATCATACACATAGACTACCACACATGTCAGCACATAACGTGTACTTTTCTCACTCATGTAATATATAATCGGGCAACACACACTGACACCGATTTGTTCAAGGATGTTGACCTTTCACTCCAGTCCCATCAGATCTTGCTACCTAACAGTACGTAACTGAATATGATAATCTGCTTGTATGAGACCATGTAACCATAATGAACGGTGTCTCGCGTTTTATAATGTTGACCACAACTTAATTATGTAAGTCGAGAATCAGTTTTTCATGTTAGACCAGCACAACGTCTGTGAAGCAATGAAATTAATATGTGACGGTTTAAACCTCTCTTGGTATAATGGAAGCACTCGTACTAATTACCAAAAACACGTAAGTAAAGTCCTTGTACATCCAAACAGAGACTTTCTTATGTTTGCTCTTATCTGCAACTGCTGTGTTTCTTGCTGAATAATATGTGCTCTGGTCTAGTTCCATGTTCTGGGATGTTTTGTAATAAAGCATGCTTCAGAGATTTATGCGATTAGGGACTGTTTATTTTCGGCAATTATATGTGCAACTACATTGTCATTAGTATTTGCTCTTCACAAATTTTATTCTGTAAAAATATGTAAACTGTTTAATAACAACTACAATTTAAAAAACGTTACATAAAAAGCCAGTCTGTCTAAATAATTTAATTGAGGTATGTTAGTCTTATAAAAGTTTATAATATAATTAGGCAGTACTGAATCGGTTCAAAAGAAAAAAACAAAACCAAAACTTACTTTAAATGTTTTACAAGTTCATTAATTGAATTGTTTCCCTTGAGTAGAAAAAAAGTTATCTTCCCTAATACAATTATTGCAAATGTACATAAATCGTACTACACGTGTCCAACTTTCAACAACAACTCTACATAGCTGAGTGTTATTCAAACTGATATTCCATCCCTGTACAGGCACGTCTCTGTGTCCATATTTCAACAACAACTCTACATAGCAGAGTGGTATTCAAACTGATATTCCCTCCCTGTACAGGCAAGTCTCCATGTCCAACTTTCAAGAAAGACTCTACATAGCTGAGTGTTACTCAAACTGATCTTCCCTCCCTGTACAGGCAAGTCTCCGTGTCCAACTTTCAACAACAAATCTACCGAGAGAGACATATCAACGTTCCCGACACTTTCAGCAGGCATATTTTTAGAGGATAGGTTTTTAACGTCAGGCGAAACGAAAGATCTTTTTAACCACCCATTTGGCTGCCCTTGTATATCTTGGGATAACATGTAACAACGATTGTTGGTCGTATGTCGTTTCTTGCAGATATAGTCGGTCAAAAGCAGAAGAGTCCTAATCATTTGTTTGCAGAAGACTTGTAAGGTTTTGTTAAGTACTATAATTTTTTTTGTATGGTCATTTAAAGCAAAATTGTATATTTCATTGCTGTAAGGCAAGTGTTATACGGACTGTTCATGGCTAATTCGGAGTAAAATACTTCTGACATGCTGTCACTGTATGTCAGCCACAGAGGTAGTGGATCAGATACGTGGCAAAATACCAACATAATGGCTAACAAATACCTAAGTGACGAAGGTGAACTGGGCAAAGCAGCTGCCTGCAGTGTATTGTTCCAATGAGCATCATACTTTATATGATGCCTGAAATGTAGGATGTCGGACACACTGAACCTGTTTTAAAGTTTTCTAAAGATGTATGACCTTCAACAACGTGGAGTAAGAACCATAAATAATAACATTCAACGTTATTGGGGTGGACGGTATAGTCACGCCCCAAAACATTTTTTTTTAATGTCTGGGAGGCCTTCAACTGGTACTCCTTACTTTCGCCGCTGAAATGTTTTTCCATTCCATGTACAGTATGCCGGAACTTCCTAAATGCGTCAAAGTCCTTGCAAAAAAATCATCTCAGCACAATTTGAAAACAAAACAAAACATTAAAGTAGTATCTCGTGGATTATTAACAACATCCGCGGCATTGTTAGGGTTGAAATACACACGTTAGCCATTTTCAAGAGGGACAGCTAAATTCGTATCTGTTGGCAATCTTTCGTGTATGCTAAACGAAAGAATTCTGCTAATCGCCTGTAAAGTATTTATGTAGCGTCCGGATTGGAATTGTTGTATCTACAAAAAATGTCAAATACAGAATGAACTAAAAATAACAATAAATAAAAAATTGCTGAGGCTCAAGCTTCGAACCGGATATGTGATGGTAAAGGAACCCACATGCGAAGAGTGTCAAGATATAAACACAATTAGACACTTTCTGGTGGACTGCAAACAATATGACCTGCAGAGGCAAGAACCTTAAAACATAATTTAGTAATCACGAGGTAAAAAAAGTGTTGAAAATCTCATAGGCACTAAGACCCCATCAGAAATACATAAGTTAATAAAACACTATATTACAAAAACAAAAGCTTATAACAAATAAACAACTAAATAAATAAATAAGGATGCGAGCTAGTCTACAGTGGTGGAAGATTCCCCCCAGATTAATATGGATTGACTAAATAACCCTCCAATGAGCATTAAATGCATCTCAGTTTAGACAATATCGTTTTGTGGATAATAAAACAATACTGAACTATAACTACAAAAGGAAAAATAACGGCTAGAGATAATATTGTATAAAGATAAAATAAATACAAACAAAAACATATTAACAAACTGTTGGTGGAAGACAAAAATAAAATTACAATAAAGAGCACAGACCACACGTTCTGGTCAATACCCACTCTTCCTTGGATCATGCCCACAACTGATCCATTATAACTGCAGTTTGTTTGTGTGTGGCTCCTTAAGGAGCATGGAGCTACTACTGATGCTGGTTCCCTTGCAGGCAGCCCATTATCAAATCATTTATTTGTTCTTGCAGCGGTAGTTTTGTAGAAATGTGCACAACCTCATATTTGTTGCCTCTTAGGACATGCTAGAGGATGTGGTATTCCTATTCTGTCTTGTCACGGACGCCTGGAGGCTACACAGTTTTATATTTTATTTTACATGATAAGGTGTCTATATAGGCTCAATATGGGTGTTACGGTATTTTTATAGACGCCGTCTGCTAGAGCGTATAGTTTTGGGGATTGCAGCATTTAATTAATGTAAAGTATTATTAGGCTATTGAACGCTATACACACGATCGAATTATGACGTGTTAGCGTTGGTAGGTCACGCACCGTGTCCAAGAGACGGGACCCTTTCTTGTATGACCGTCGAACTGAAAAGACGTGTCCTTGTATTCTTATAGTGTCGGGCATGGAGTGCCAAACAGTTATATTGTATTTAAGTATGGACATGGGTCAGTCCACTGTTACTATGAAAAGAGATGGAATGTTTCAGGTTAGTAATTGACTAAACCTAAGTCAGGATGAATTAACAGTCCTTATTAATTATATTTTGCCAGACGCATAATCTCACTGTCGGCCGTTGGGACCACCAACCGCGCGTACATATAGTTATGACGTTCTGCCTATAGTAATTCAAATTATGGACTGACATGCAAAGATAGCTGATTCAATATAGGATTCAAATAATATATATAATATTTCATGATCAAACATATGTGGATTGTTTTTTATGCGTAAAGATGTGCATTAAACTATATGGACTCGCTAAAGGACTTATCACGTTCATTGAAGTTTACAAATTCAACAATTATGATAATCACAAGATTCTAAACCCACCTTCGCATATTATACCATCAAGGCACAACAAAGAATAAAAATGAATGAAGCGATGCACTGGCCAATGAAAGTAAAAGCCTCCCTCCTTCAACAAGGTCTTCAACACCACCCCTTCAACAGTGGTGCCCGGAGTATGGGGACGAAAACAAACAAAAACAAAAAAAATTTTTCATGAATTTCGAACGAATTATTTATTTTCGATAAACGATCACGTGATATACTGAAGGGTGACCTATTACACATGGTTACTAATAAAGGTCAACCTGACGTCACAGAATCGTGCGTACTTGCCTAACTACCAAGATACAACCGCCAGCGTAGGCTATTCGAATGCAGATAAATTATCAAAGCAGACCTAAGGATGAAGAATATTTATTTGCCAAATAACATTTACCTACCAATGAGGAGCAGACATTTTAAGACATTGTTCTAGTCCGTTGGTGAACTTGGCATCGCCGGAGCATTAGAAAGATAAGTCTAATTGTGACTGTTGTCATTCATAAAAACAGTACTAAGTCCATTTCGTCTGTACAGGCATGTCTATTCTATTTTTCATATATATATATGTTATATCTGTTTTCACCGTTTGTGTTGTTCCTAATTCGTGGGAGGTTGGGAGGAGAATTAAAACCAATTTCATGGCTCCCTGGACGTCCAAATTGTTTTTAATTGCACTATAGGGCCGTTAGTTAATTACATTTAACGAAGAACCCATCGATGACTTTCCGATGATTTTGTTCGTTCGTATTTGCCATTAATTGACCTTGTATGTTAGGTGTCTAGTCGGTGTATTCTAGTGTATTTAGTTCCAATTTTTATTCATTTCTGTAATTTGTTCGTAACTATTTCTTATTTTCTCCATCTTTCTATAATTTATTTCTATTGTTAATATATGTCCGTTATAGAGTCCTGTGACGTCATCATTATCTGTACACATGTGTAAAAAGGTAAAGGAACCCGTTACACGCCCATTGAGGCATATTGGGAATATGGTGTTAGGCCCATATTATCTTGACCGTCGGCACACAAGGGGTGATGTGGTCGGCATCACGCCGGCCGCCTTAACCTTCCCAGAGTAGCTCTGGTACCCATTTGGGGCTGGGTCGACCCAGGAGCCGTTTGTGGCCTAAAAATTTTTCCGCCTCATCTGGGGATCGAACCATAGACCACTGCGCTAGTGTATTAACCTATATTTAGTTACCTTGAACTTGCAGTACTTCCTATTTTATGCTAGTTTTGTAAAAATCATTTTATTTGTGAAAAAACTGTCATTGTCGTACCGTACTGTTGTTTTGTAACCCTTAGTTGATGAATTGTTTTCTTGTTTTTCATCTCATACATTAGTCATATGATACTAATACTATAATTTGTTCAATAATAATCTTGTAATTGAATTTAATTAATTTTTAAAAAAAGTTGGTGATGACTCAGGGACATTGCATCAAGTTGCAGTAGTGGTCCAATATACTACTGATGCATTTTTATATATTATGACTAAGGCACAATAGCATAATATATTTTGATTAATTATTTTAAATTTATAGTCTGCCTTGAGTATGACAGACATATTAGATGTTAATTAGTACACTTTCCTAGTACTACATTGTTGACTTAGCACATATAATTAATTAAATAACATAATTATGGAGGGACAATACTCATAATTATTGGAGGATAAAATTAGATGCGTGATATAAATTCAGCATCTTAAATAAATAAATAGCATCAATATTTACGGTATATATTAATAGGTACATATAATATTATTGCACAATATTATATATTTGCGGAACTTACAAATAACAGTACAAGACTATTACAATTATTTATATTGATCATTCATACGTTGAGTAATTACAAATAACTACATAGATTCTATTGGTGATTACTATACATTAGTGATAGAATACTTAAATATTTAACGTCAAGATGCTTAACTTAGACTATTTTATTAAAAACGGAAAAGATTATGGAAAAAAAAGGAGAAGCTCTCGAAGCTTATGCATTGGCTGAATTTGCAGAATATAAAGAAGAACTTGAAAGAAAAGAGGCTGAGAAAAAAGCTGAATTAAGACAAGAAGAAGAAAGGAAAGTGGCAAGAGATGAAATCCTACGGATTGAAGAAGAGAATAAATTGAGACTACAGGAAATTGTAATGCAGCAAGAAATGGAATTGCAACGTCTTAAGTTGGAAACTGCAAGGATTCAGGCACAAAGTGCTGCAGCAAGCCAAAATGATAATGCTCAAAATGGATCCTCCTCCAACCAAAATAAGGGCAATTATTATTTCAAGCTACCACCATTTAAGTTACATGTTGATGATTTATTAGCATGGCTATCACGCTTTGAGGATATATGCAAAGTAAATAACCTTAACAAAACTGCATGGGCACTCAAACTCAAGGAATTTCTGGATGGCGAACCCGCAAGTGCAACACAAAATATTGATCCAACATTAGCCACAGACTATGATGCCATTAAGACCTTATTATTGCGTCGTTTCCACTTGAACGAAGAGGCCTGTAGATTACGTTTTAAAAGTATTTTGCCAGATAATAATAAGGACTTTACAGGTTTTATTGCGAACATACGCAATACTTTTAACAGATGGGTGGAACTGGCAGGTGTCAACAAATCATATGACAAGTTAGTTGATTTGTTACTAAGGGATAAAGTGTTATCCTCTGTCAGCCCACCGTTCTTTGCCTATTTGCAAGAACGTAACCAGATACTATTTAGGTGTTGGAAAAAATTTCATTAAATTATTGTACTGCGCATCCGAATGCGAACATTTCTAGCTCGTTGATAAGGGAACCTCTTCCTGTGGCCTCTAATATGGCATACTACAATCATAACAAACCAAGAACACACAGTGTAGACAGAAGTAGGTTCAAAGGAAATTATAACGTTAATTTTCATAAGGGACGTAATAATTTTAACAATAAAAATGATTCTACCAGAGGAAGACCACAAAATAGAAATTATTCACCTCAGTCCAGATACAACAATAGTCAACGTAACTCAAGTCATAATCGTTCCTGTAACTATAATACAAGTAACAATTGGAATAACAATAATCATAGCTCAAGACATCGAGATAACAGTTACAATAGGGGACAACGAGATCATTCAAATGATTATTCTCGTCATCGGTCTCAGTCACGGAGACCATCACAGTTTGATCGCAATGCAGGGGCAGCATTCACGGATGGTACGACCCCTAGTGTCACAATCTTCGTCTTCATGTTGTGCTGTTAACTTTAATGTGGCAAATAGTTGCCAAGATTGTAATGCTATTTTTCAGAAGGCCAAAGAAAATGTGCTGAATTGTGGACACCTTCATACAGCAGCTGGTCTTTCGGCGAACGACGGCACAGGCACCCTGATGTTCAATAGAGGATTAGTAAATGGTACTGTGGTCTCAGTTTTAATGGATACGGGATCAACCACTATCGGAGTCCGACAGTCACTCGTTCACCCCAGTTTTGCTACAGGGGAACACATCAGGTGTATGACCTTCGGGGGTACTATTGAGTACTACCCCACTGCCATAGTATATGTTAGCACACCATTTTTTACAGGTAATGTCAAGGTGTGCATGTTACAGAATCCATCAGCTGTTTTTACAGTAGGACGCATCAACGGCAGTAAGGATTGCACTCTTAAAGAAATTAATGAATGGGAGAGAATAAATTTGCAATCTTTTAGCAACGCTAATACTGTTGTTGCGATGGCTACACTTCGTGCCAACAAAATGAATACATGTGGCACAGCAGTTTCCAACTTCACTCTGAGTACTATCCCGGAAACTGATGAGGATGATGGATCTATTGTACAACATACTAAGGATACTCCATGTAATAAGACTAGTTCAGCACAACCCAACAAAATGAAAAGATCATTTCGAGGGAGATATACTTTTCCTCGTCAGGTCACTACTGCCAATTCTGAAAATAAATGTTGGCGACCGGATCAGATTACAACTGATCCTAAGAAAACTGTTGCCGTTGTCAACATTGACAAAGATGTTACGGTGAAGAATAATGTTGGAGTTAGAAGGAACATTGATAATGAATTTAAGACAAATCAGTCTAACAGCAAAGGTTTTACTTTGCCCAACCAAGACATGTCTACGACATGTAGGAAACCTACTACGTTTGGTAATGATAGTTATCATCCTAAGTTCAGTCAGGATGATACATCATCCAATAAATATACTATGTCTATGGCAAAGGAGAAAGTTAACTTAGTTTATAGGACAAAGAATACATTTCATCATTGTGCACAATTTCGTGACAATGATACTACATATATTAGGAAAAATGCGTATTCTCGCACAGTGTTAGTGCGAAATCTGCCACATAAAACTACATGGCAGGCACTTAGAAATTTCTTTAATTTTACAGCAAACGTTAAGTTTGTTCGTCATCTGCCATCTGTCGATGGTCAGAATAGCCAGGCTTTGGTTACATTTCGTAACAATCGAGACGCTCATTTGGTTATCGAGCGTGATGATGGTGTTTATTTTTATCACCGTTCTCTAAAATTGCAACTATTAACTGATTCTGCGTTACGCAGATAACATTTTGCAGTAACACTTTCATCATGTTTTTTGATGACTCAGCATTGTCAGTCATCATTTCTTATCTTTAATATTCATCTATCTTAATATAGATTGATTTAGTGATTTTTTTTCTTCTCGAAAAACATTTTTGATTCTTAACATCTTTAAATTTGTACACGTTTTCTGTCTTATTTGTTTGTTTTTTTACCATGCCTACAAGAAACAGTAATGTGGTTATTGGTATTAACTATGCTCAGCCCAATACAGCATAAGTTAACTTGTCATCTATCACGGCTGTTTTGTCATCACTGTTAAAAAAATACATGCCGGTGAAGGTGACATGGACTGGTGAATGTAATAAAATATTTCGTAAAATAATTTATATCTTCTCAAATCCACATATTTTGAGACTACCTGATGCTTCCAAAAAGTTTATACTCCGTACAGATGCGATTAATTACGGAATTGGCGCTTGTTTGCTCCAATATCATGACGACATCCTTCATCCATCATTATATGTCTCACGGAAACTGAGGCCGCCAGAAGTCAAATACTCCACAGTCGACAGGGAGTCATCTGGGCGATCACAAAACTAGAGAAATTTTTACTGGGTGCCCCATTCGTGGTCCAGACGGATCAGAAGGCTGTGGCATCACTACGACGGGCGAATCATAAAAATCCTAAGCTCACCAGATTCGCTATTCTCTTTCAGCCTTTTGATTTCTCCATCGAGTACATTACAGGATCAGAGAACGTCTTGGCAGATACTCTCTCTAGAAACCCTTCTGATGTCGATTCATAAACAATAATACTCTTCGCAGAAACTTACCCAAGAGACATAGTACTATCGTTGCATTTTCAACATATAAATGAACCATTGACTACAAACCAAGTATCTGCTTACTAGATTTATACGTTATACGAAATGTACGAAATCAAATGACAATGTGTTCGTCTTTACGCCGGGACTTTGGTTAGTGTCCATTCAGGATGAAACTATCTGAAACAATTTCGGAAATAATAAGTGAAAGCCAGTCGAACTAATTCGGTATATGACTTGAACTATTGGACGTTAAGAAGTTCTATATTTATTCTGAGTCAGAACACTGGAACAGTTTTTTCTAATGGAAATTCACAAGGATCAAGACTACGGATGGATCGTCATATCCAATGTTAATTAATTTTAATTTAGTCGTTGAAGTAATGGAAACTAAAATGAAATGTGAGATATATATATAAAAAAATGAAATATGAAAAAAATGAAAGAAAGAAAAGAAAGCTCACACAATTCTTATATAATATTCTTAGAATTACATAATCATATTGCATATTTAATAATTATGTTGACACATTACATACTAGTTTATTATTTAGTTAGTTAAGTTAGATAGGTATTAATCACTTAACACAGATAATTAATATCAAGCACACATAACTAAGTTAAATTTATACATTATTTTCTTTATCTACTTTACTTATCTTTTGGTATTTTATTTCTCTTTTCTTTTCTCATAACATCGTCTTTCATTTTCTTGCATTAGATTTTCAATTACTTGATTCTTAATACACACTTAATATAATTAATTAGTTTAATTTTAATTAGTTAGATTAGTCTTGACGTGACATTTCATTACGACAGACTTTAAATTAATTCAGTAATTTATATATATATCAACATTACACATTTTCTTTTAGTTAATATAACATTTTTGTATAACAATTCTGTATAACATGATCGTTAGTATATTATATGACTGTTAGTTAGTCGACATGACCACGACACTGTTCTAGACAGAACATCGTGGGCCATATGTCGCGTTTTTGTTAAATTTTTGAGATTATTCACTCAGATAGGTTTTCGAAGAAAAAAAAATCTATCGAATAGATTTTTTCCCCCCCGGTGGACAGGGAATTGTTACGGTATTTTTATAGACGCCGTCTGCTAGAGCGTGCAGTTTTGGGGATTGCAGAATTTAATATAATGTAAAGTATTATTAGGCTATTGAACGCTATACACACGATCGAATTATGACGTGTGAGCGTTGGTAGGTCACGCACCGTGACCAAGAGACGGGACCCTTTCTTGTAAGACCGTCGAACTGAAAAGACGTGTCCTTGTATTCTTATAGTGTCGGGCATGGAGTGCCAAACAGTTATATTGTATTTAAGTATGGACATGGGTCAGTCCACTGTTACTATGAAAAGAGATGGAATGTTTCAGGTTAGTAATTGACTAAACCTAAGTCAGGATGAATTAACAGTCCTTATTAATTATATTTTGCCAGACGCATAATCTCACTGTCGGCCGCTGGGACCACCAACCGCGCGTACATATAGTTATGACGTTCTGCCTATAGTAATTCAAATTACGGGACAAGGACTGACATGCAAAGATAGCTGATTCAATATAGGATTCAAATAATATATATAATATTTCATGATCAAACATATGTGGATGGTTTTTTATGCGTAAAGATGTGCATTAAACTGTATGGACTCGCTAAAGGACTTATCACGTTCATTGAAGTTTACAAATTCAACAATTATGATATTCACAAGATTCTAAACCCACCTTCGCATATTATACCATCAAGGCACAACAAAGAATAAAAATGAATGAAGCGATGCACTGGCCAATGAAAGTAAAAGCCTCCCTCCTTCAACAAGGTCTTCAACACCACCCCTTCAACAATGGGCCATGGTGGCATTAGGGCAAGGGCGATACGTGGCGCCATAACAAAATGAGCTTGCTGCGACAATAGATCAGGCAAGAATGAAAGCGATTAGCAAAGTCCGGCCAGGCACTGCATACACATACTTTCTGAGGGCAGGAAAGTCAGCACACCCCAAACCGAGTAAACCTGGTAGCAGTTTACCATCTCTTCTTGACTGTGCAAGCGACTGGGAAATGGCGGTAGACTTACCTGGACGGGGGGCATATCCAGAGAGTATCAGAAAATCGCGGAGACGGCAGGATATAGTGCTTCATTCTTCAGCAACGCTTCAGGTCATACTGATTGAACTGACCGTGCCATTTAAATCCAGATTAGACGAGCAACATTCATTCAAAGCGGCCAAGTATAGCGATCTGGCCGCGGATCTGAGACACGATGGATTCAGTGTAAGGGTCATGGCAGTTGAAGTGGGCGCAAGAGGGCTTGTGGCTGCATCAGTGTATGATTTATTGAAACTGTTGGGGCTGAAGGGACAGTCTAGAACAAGCGCACTGAAGAGGCTTAGCGAAACTGCCGAAAAGGCATCAGGCTGGCTGTGGAACAACCGCAATGGGCATTGGAAATCGTGACAATAAACGCAGCGGTACAGAAAACACCAACACTTTTCTAAGTCCACAACGCTGAGTTTTTTTGGTGTACTAGTGAAAGGGCTGCGACTCTGGGGCAACAGGCGATGTATACTATAGGGAGTGTCAGGTACAGAATTTCAGTGGCTTGCGGCGTGCAGGGGCTAAGGCCCGTCGGCTGCGCGCTAGTGTCTCAGTGTGTGTCCTTAGTTGTGAAGGGCGACGGAACGAACGGAATAATTTGTCTTCTCTTTGTTACTTTCACAATTGCCCCCACGGCTGGCGTTGTGGATTTAAAAGTTGCTACCATAAGTGAAATGGGTTCATTTGCGATACAAGACAACAGGAAGCTGAGACGCTTGGGAGTTATGACCCAAGTGGGCCCGCCCCCTTAGAGTGTAAAGGAGTAAGCGGGCCGAAACACTTGTTGGATGGGGGGACTGCTTCTGATGATCATATTTCTTCCTGTTGTATCGCTCTGTAAAGAGTTTCCTATCATCATAAATGCATCTCAGTTTAGACAATATCGTTTTGTGGATAATAAAACAATACTGAACTATAACTACAAAAGGAAAAATAACTACTAGAGATAATATTGTATAAAGATAAAATAAATACAAACAAAAACATATTACAATAAATGAAACACGTCCTGATATAACCAACAGCTCCATGTATATGGCAGATGGTAGAAAGGAGGTTGCTACAAAGAAAAGTAGCAAATACCTTAATCTCAACACACAAAAATGGTTCTATCTCATCCCGGCTGTTGATAATAAATGTGGCTTGTTCGCTGCCCATGTTATTTTTTTTTGCATATATTTTATATATTTTACCGAACCACAGTCCTCTACGTTAATATGCGCTTCAAACCTTCTTAGTAAAACTGGGTTATGTATCTGTCACGGTTCTTCTTATTATTTATAGCTCTGTTTAAGTGTATTTAAGAAATGGTCTAAGACATACGGACTTGGTACATTCAAAATGAGTAAATCAACTTTAAATTTGTATATTTACAAGTAACAAATGTAATAATCAATTATAATTAACAGTTTGAAACATGAATAACTCTTTAGCAAACAATAATCATCATCGAGTGATGTTATGGAGGATTGATTAAGAGTTCACTTGGCCAGTGAGGTTCTGTTCCAGCTGATCTTTGGTCCTTTGAACAAAGATGACTGGATTGCACTCGTCACTGGTCAATTTTGAAAGGCGTTCCATGAAGTGTCAGGGAGTAACTGTTACGGACTTTTATAAATATATCATAATAATTTCAGGATTTCTTCTGGCATCGATTCTGTCTATTAAATGTTGCCGTAACATTTGGGTACGTTAATGTTTTCATTGATTTTTGTATGTACGAATGTTTCTATTTCTCTTCTTTTGTGTTCAATTCGTTTGTGACTTTTTGTGTCATTCTATATTCGTATTGATGTAATGAAGATTAGTTCTGTCATATGTTACAGGATAACACTTGATTGTCGAACTGACAGAACTATGAAAACTTCTGGTAGTGAATCTCAACAAACTTGGCAATCAACATAAAGTTTCCTGAAGACGACATTCTTCATTTTAATTATCCGAACACATATCACATTATGGAAATTATGAACGAAATACGTGGTTCCCATTTAAAAAATAAGGAGTGACATCACAGTCTTATGCATTCTCAACTATTTGACCCTGAGCGGTCATATCAACCGTCGACCTTTGTCTAATTTTCTGTGTTCATATATTTCAGATGAATACTATTATATTCAAACTGTCTTGACATTATCACGTTACATATTATGTCTAATCGTTCGCTTTATATTTCTATTAAGAGATTTTGTCTATTTCATAAAATCACAGGCTAAATCAATTATTGTCAGTTTGGCTGTCCACGCCACAATTTAACATTATCGTTTTCAATAACGCGTTTTATAATACACCGCGTTCCATCTAGAATATCGCGTGTAGATCTGCGTTTTAATATCAACGTCTTCACATATTCTCGGGACTCAAAAGTCAGTATTTATTTCTTATTCCATTAACTATTAAGCCTGCACACAAACGGTTGAATATATGAGTTATTATTCAACATATATTAGTGGACTCTGCCACACATTATCTAAACACTGCTATTAGCCCAAAGGCGACATCTATACTCTCTCGTTACTAGGCTTAACGCATCATCCAACGTTTTACATACTGCCTTCCCCCTGCAACTCTGTCGACCATGGCCACAATTCATGCAGTTGGAGCACTGCAAAACTGGGGGAATGAAGGCTTCTGTGTTTTTTTTGTGCTTTCCCAAATAATAATACTTCTTGGGGGGGGGGGGGGGGGGGGGGGGTGTTCCCTCCCTTCTGTTGGTATTACCTGGTTACTTGGTATGATTGTTGAAGGTTGGAACCCGAAATATAACCACCGTGACTGAGTCCGTATCAGGGCTAGCACAGTCCTTTTCAGGACTAATAACAATTCTTTTAAGGACGAACAAGTCATTATCAGGGCTTATTCAATCTGTCTTCAAGTTACTGCACTTTACATAGCTAACGTGTCAGGCAGGGGGATACTATAACCTCCTACCATATATGTGTGTACATATTATTTTGTATTATTTGATTTTATAAAATGTTCCACAGTAGACACCTGTCTTGTCACTGATCCACAATCATGCATTTCTACGCATACATCTGAAAACAAATTCATCTCACCAACAATAGGAATGTGGTAATTGTTATCCAAAATAGCAACATATCCTACAATTATCTGCATGTTCATACTTGTCAACCCAGAGTTAGAGGTTTATGATCAAGAATTGCTCGATGATCAATGCTAATTGCCCCAGCAGTATCTGGATTGGTAGAAGCACGACCTACTGAAGCTTTACATCTCATGAACACTGATTACCATAAAAGATGAGTGATATTTGTGACAATCGTGCACCCAAGAAGTGATAACTGTCAAGCAGAGTTTTGTGATGACAATTTGCGTGATAAACTAGTGAAAGCTATAAAGTGAATAAGACAGCGAAGAAGTCTATTACCCAACAAATTGGAAGAGTCTAAAGAAAGGACATTTTAGTTTAACTTGTAAAAACTGTAATTGATTTCACCAATTTGATTTTTATGTAAATATAATTTTTTTTTAATCAACAGTCACTCACAATCACCACAATTAGATAGATGTAAATAAAGAGGATTTATAAAAATTGTATTCACCCCCTTTATTTATTCAAAATAGTTGATATTGAGTTTGGGTGAATTGTTATTAATATCACAGGTGGTCACATAGCGGAGGTGGCGCAGTAAGGTCTGACTGTTCTCTGAATGTTTTCAGTCCAGATACTTTCACAGCCGTGACTATCGAGTGATACCAGTGTACTTCTCTGTCACTGGGACCTCACACATTGTGGAGAGAATACTATTTCTACTCTAGCACTATCATCTCACACATATAAAACCTTCCGCTGCAGTGGAGAAGACATAGGATATAGAGACTTAACTGAGTATCTAGAGTAATTGTGCAAGTATGGCAACATATCAATAAATTCGTTAAACTAATAATAGCACGAATAATAACAAATGTCACTGCTATAAAAAGTTCATCTATCATGCACCGTTTCGTGCCGACCCATTGACAGCAAGTAAACCCGGAGTAGCATGGAGTATATTACAAGTATTTTCGCTGTGGATAATAATCAATTGCCAGAAGCTTGGGTCATCGTTAGCAACCAGATAGAGGCGCATCCCTTGGGAGCCCTCAGATTTATTCGTTGTAATCTTTGCCAGCAGTGGTCTCTAGCGTCATGCTAATCGGATTTATTACTAGTTCTAGGATATTCACACTAGTGTTGTCTCCTTTACTCGTGCCTTGGAATGTGGGTGCGCTCTTGTATTATTTTAATTACTGGTTCCACGGGGAGCTTATCTCCACATCATTTGGATATCAAGATTCAGAGGAGCTGTGTTAGGTTTTTCTGGTTGCGGATTACTCACATACCAGCATTATTGTGCTCAAGACTGGAGAGGCCGTTTTCATCACCGAAAACTGGGGGCCCCCTGTTTGCTAGATAACCTGATTTGTGAGAAAGTCTCTGGGTGTTGTGTTAATGTGAGACAGAGGCAGTGACTAGTTTGATTGCCAGAGAATGTGTATTAGTTTGTTGTTCTGTGACGTGATTTCTAGCCTTCAGAGTTAATAAAGGCCTTATTTTTTTTCTTCTTTGATGTTTTTTTTTTTAAACTTCAATAAACGTATACATATTACTTGTGGTCAGAATCTCCTCTATTCTAACTGTCACTTGATGTTGTGCCGTATGTCCTTATTGTAGTAGATTAGTCTATTTCAACATTGGAGGACGGGTGAGAGATTGACATCATTAAAGTCAGTCGGAGTATGGTGGAGAAGTAGCCTCACTACTCTCCGGAAGTCATATCTCTCTCCATAATTTAATTAGCAACTCTATTCTCTCTATATCTCATTACTTCATTCATAGTCTGTCTACACTCAGACATTCTCTGTTTATCCATAACTCACGATATCCACGATACTACGAGGGACGTGTTGCGGCCACCAGACTTGACCAGTGACTAAAGTGAACCAGTCCATAACCAGCAAAGAACTAGCTTCGGCTCCACTAGAAACCAACCAACATATTACTGGCAGCTAAGTACCCATTCAGAGCTGCCAAGTGAACTCTTTCATAAAGAACAGTTCAAATTAGACCATCTCCTGTAAGAAATTTTAAAGACTCTATCTAATTTCATCCCACCTCTTATTTATTTTATACCTGTTAACGATAATTGATTATTAAATTTGTTATCTGTAAAATACAAATGTATAGTTGATTTAGTCATTTTAAGTGAACTGCACCCGTTTGACTCAGTCATTTTAAATATATGCTAGTATAACAGAGCTATTTAAGTAATATTGTTCTGAGTTAAATAAGTTGCGGGCTCACTAGTACGAACTAAAATCCTAACTCGTAAAAGCTCAGGAAAGATAACAGTTTATAAGGCAAGGATCCTATCAGCAACAGTGCTTGATTTCTTTTAATTCCTATGAGGCTCTCCAGAATTGAAGCACTATTTGTTAATTGACATCTGTGCCTAGAGTAATCTTGAACGAAAGGTGGACACATGTGAAGACCCTCAGTAGAAACTCTGAATTGTTGCCACTGTTGGACCATCAATGCCGAGCAAGGGGAGTAAATCACGTGACACACAGCTGTGGATATTATGGTCAATAACGAAATACTCGCGGGAGGAAGCGAGATATGGTTTCTTAGAAGAACAGTAAAAATTCATTGACAGCCTAGATAACAAACGAAGGAAGTTTGAGCGGTGTGCATGAATGTTGTTACTTTATGGTGACATTTGGAATAATTGAGGGATGCAGCATGCGTGATGGAAACAGAAGAAAGCAAGTACAGGATTCGTAGAAACGCTTGAAAATAAGAAAAACAATCAGTAAATAGATCAGAATATACACTAAGACACCCTAATATAACCAACATATCCATGCACATTATTAATGGTTAAAAGTGACGCGTTGCGTGCGATCGTACCAACAACTTAATTAAAACAAAAATAAATACGATTTACATCAAAATATTCACAATCTATCTTGGACACCACAACGTGCAGCTGTCACTAAAAATCGGTTATCACCAATCTGTAAAGCGTGTTTTGTTACAAAACATTCCATATTGATTCACAAAATCCCGTGATGACTACCACTATTTTAATTGACGGGTCGGGAGAAGGAATGAACCAGTGTAAATGTCTTCGGATAATACTTGATATTGATCCTTGTGGAGAAAGAATAATTAAAAGCCAACAAACATTTAAATCAAAATTATTTTTACTGGACAGTATGTTCTCTTATAAGAGGTAATTGTAAGATATTTTGTAGGATGATAAAGTAGCTTAAATGACGTCAATGCATGACCTCAGGTCAATGTTTGCCAAAAATGTAGACGGACTAAAAAAGTACTAAGGTGACCAATAGGAACATACAATATACTGTAAATATACATACATTTCTTTACGTGTCACCATTTAAATGTTAGGGGTGGTAATTTATTCGTTTGTGTCTTTAATTTTTTAGTCAAGGGAAATAATTTAACTATTACTCAAGTGCTAAAAGAAATGAAAGATTCTCGTTCAGTTTTAATTGCATCTGGTTAAGTGCAAAAATATATAAAACAAAGAATGTTGTGTTATGCCTGCTTTAAGAAAAAGCTGTTACATTCTACTTGTGAATGTTGTTATTTGCTGTTATTAATAACCATTTGGGTCTGGCGCTCTCTCTTCCAAACCTCTACACCTCACGGTAGAAGGGGAACGACTAAGTAAGTAAGTAATAACCATTTAAATAATATTTTACTTGATGCACATGACGATAAAGTGAAAATTAATTAGCCCTGCTACTTTTACTGATAGTATAGCGTTCCAAAAACTTTTCCTAAACACCGTGAACCTTGTTTCATTTTTCGTTTGAGCACTATACTAAAACGAGCGTCCTTTTCAGGGCGAACACAGCCATCGGAATTCACTAAAATGACTCGTACCAAGCCAAAAGCGAAAAAGAGGAAAGTATACACAAGCCCTCAAACACTTGTCAGCAGCATCAAACAAGAACCAACGAAGAACAAACAGAGTCAACCAGAGAGCAAGAATACTCCAACTACCAACTTCGTGGCCAGTCCTTCTCAGAAGGCAAACAAAGCAACCGTTGATACTACAAATGATGAGCGACCCGAAGCTTCGAAGGAAAAGGACAAGAGCAGATTGCCGGAAAGCAGTGCGGCCCCAAGTGCTAGCGTGGAAGTAGATGATGAAGACCCAGAACGTAAAGAAATATTGAGAGCGTTACAACAGTTGGAGCAGATGACTGAAAGAATACAGAAAAGGGCAGAAGCAAACGTCTCTGGCCAAGATTATAAAGACCCAGAATATAAAGACATGTTGAGAGCGTATCAACAGATAAAGCAGATGCAGGAAAAACGAGAGAAAAGAAGACAGGAGCCTGAAACCATGGGGCCACCACCGCACATAACCGAATCGTCAGCAGAAACCCTATCTACCACAGAGATGCTGCACCAAATACCG
This sequence comes from Oreohelix idahoensis, assembly GCA_024509875.1. NCBI lineage: Eukaryota > Metazoa > Mollusca > Gastropoda > Stylommatophora > Oreohelicidae > Oreohelix > Oreohelix idahoensis. Next base: position 38,090 of record JAMPIV010017689.1, on the reverse strand, counting down.
TTGACACCACCACACGATGCCGAGATGACAGCCGACCCACCTGCAACCACCATGAAAGAACTGACAAAGACAGCTCCTCAGCACAGACAGGTACAAGTGGAAGATATCGAAGAGACCAATATATATGCACTTCGAAGAATTGACGACGGAGACGAGTTCCATAGGCTCGCTCTTCAAGAAGCGATAGTAGAAGTAGACCCAGGAGTGCTGAACATCGAAAACACTGAGAAGCAAGCTACCATTCCTGGTCCTAAGGAAACAACAGCAGACAACTCAAGGGCCCAGAAGCAAGATATAACACCTTATACCAAAGAACGGGAGAAAGATTCGAGCCAAGACTGTGGAGGGAAACAAAGACCAAACACCAAAGGGACAAAAAACGCCGAAACGATACGGGAGATGATCGTAAAGATCACCCAGACGTCAGGAAGTGAGGCCTCACTCAGGGCCCTACCTGACAACAAAGTGATCAACATCCTCGAGATGATAACTGGAAGAAGAGGTATCGCTAAAGTAGGGAGGCACGAAAAGGGAGTCGTGCTTTCGCTCAACAGCACCACAACAACCATTTCACTGATGACCGAACTGGAATCTAGTCCAAAAGAAATCCAGTTGCCCCACCAAATAAAAGTGGTGGTGGAGAAGTACATAACAACAAAGAAGTTGGTCATCAGAGGGGTGGATACCAGTTGTTCCGAAGCCGAGGTCCACAGGCGCCTTCAGGATGAAAACACAAATCTAAAAATCACGCAGGTCGAAAGACTAAAAACCTGGGCCAAGAAAGATACCAATCTTATGATAGTTGCGGTAGAAGGATCGACAAGACCCGAGAGACTGACGCTCGAAACAACAACCAAAAAGACAGAAGCCTATATCCCTCCGGTGATGCAGTGCTCAAACTGCCAGCAGTTTTCGCACACAAAGAAAACGTTCAGGAGAGATGCAGTCTGTCGATATTGTGCGGGTGGCCACCTATACCGCGATTGTCCCAAGGCGAAGGAGGACAACAACTACAAAGCAATAAACTCAAACCGCACCTGTGCAAACTGCCTCGGAAACCATGGGGCTAGATACCGAGGCTGCCCGATGTTCCAGGAAATAAGAGCATCCTGAAGGAAGCGGTTTCCAAAAACATCCCCTTCAAGGAGGCAAAACACAGAGTGGCTGCGGATGTTGCAGAAAAGAAACTAAGAGCGTAGAAACACACAAAACTAAACGAGCCAGATAGTTGAGGCAGAACATAAAAAACACCATGAGCGTGACACGGCACCACAAACGGACAAAGAGGAATCCAGACAGCCAGCTAGTGGTCCTTTTCAGGACCAGTCACCTCCAGGACTACGAACGAGATACCAGTGAAGACGATAACACCCTATATACCCCAATTATAACCAACTTTCAGGTTGAACAGGGTATAACAGCAACATAAAAGACAAAAGAACGAACGAACGTACTGATAGTATCACTTTGTGCATCTCTATAGTGCGTTTCAAAAAGATCGGTCGGGGATTTACTTCAAATATCTCCATATTCCTTGCACTAATAAACATCATTTTTTGCATGTGGTCTTATATTTTCAATGTCCCAAAGTTTTTATAAAATTTAATGTTGCAGGAAGTGTTCTTTTCTTGCAACGGCTAATTCCTCTGATCTTTTTTAACGAAGTAATAATTTTGTCGTGGAAGAAAATAATTTACCGTAAATGAAGGAAGTTGCATATTTTCGGCATAGGCGTCTGTACAATTCGAATGTTAGAGGGGTTTGTTAACTGATTACTACCTGAGGTCCTTTTTTATTTCTTCGAAATATTTGAGAGAATAATAACACTTATTCGTTGTAAATGTTACTTTTTATACTAAAACGTGAATGGATGCATGAAGAGGTGAAAGTACTGCGTATGTTAAAAATAGTAGTGAAATCGCGGAGGTAAAAAGGAAATGAATTGGTTTACATATACACATAGATGGAGGAGAAAACATATAAAACATATAAGGTATTTACACACTTATTCTCAGTCATACGAGTCTAACATATTGATGTCTATTCTCGGCTGAACGAACGACAGTCCATCTTTTTTCCAATAGTCATTTTCCCATTTAAGACATGGTCTTCACATTTACACCAATAATCTGTGTCTATCTGCGAGAGGGCGGCATATGTTAGTTATTTCATATTGCATAGTTTGATAGTTTTATTTTCAGCTGCCACCTGTCCTTTAACATTTGCCCAAACGAGTTCAATTGGGTTTAAATGTGAATGATAAGGTGGCAGTCTCAAACACATATGACCATGCTGTTTAATCAACTTGTCTATATGGAATATCTTGGTCTTTTGTGATTTCTTAACAAGGGACAGTAATTCAGGTTTCAGAGACCCCTCGTTAAATGGAATATCTTCTTTTCTGAGCCAAATCTTTATAGCATCTTTTGTACTCGAAGATGTCGGGATTTTGTCTTCTTCTGCCACAGCGTTGTGGTATGATGCGTTGTCCATTATCAGGCAGGATGGTCTGTCTAGGGACGTAAGAAGAGTGTTTTCAATCCACTCTCTAAATATGTTACCGTTCATCTCGGTATGATAGTCCCGGTTGTCCGTATAACTGGAAGTGAAAATAAGTTCAGCATTTTTCACTAGCCCATTATGTCTGCTGCCTGCATGTGCCATTATCAGAGGTTGTCCTTTTCCACTGGGTACACATCTTTTAATCATTCCATCTGATAACTGCCTATCCTTTTCACTTGTGTGGTGAGCATTGATCCAAGTTTCATCCACATACGCATTTCCCATTGTATTACAGACCTAGAATACCGCAAGATACGCCTATGCACTAAACGCACCGGAATGATCAATGTAATGTTCAAAACAGTGCGTTAGTGAGCTGAAAATCACGTGAAATACGTTCAAGATGTGAAATCGAAATAACTCACAAATGTAATAGATAAAACTGGCGTGTACTAGTACATCACTTATCGTCTGTGGTGAATCAATGGTCACGTTTTCTGTGACAAGCTAAGACAAGTCACCTGTATAATCAGTCACATTAGTCTCATGTCACATTTACATAAATGAATTCAAATAATTCAATCCATAAAAGTATTAGTAGCCAATTAAAATAAATAAACTGGTTATCTGTCTTTGCTTCTGGTTACAACCATTTTTATTATTCCTGTACTTACATCATCTTATTTATTCTGCCTTCTGTCTGTCGTAAATAACAATGGTTCACATCAGTTCATCACTATCATGTGTTCAGTAAATGTTAAAATGTTCACAACGCTTTAGTTATTTAAAGTGTTATTGTGATTTAATTCTCGTTTGTAAACAAACATATTCTCTGTACAGAAGGTCTTCGATATACGTCGCGCCGATATACGTCGTTTCGCATACACGTCGTTGATTAATTTAGGGACGGTAAACTCAATATACTGTACATGGTATATTTTCGCACTTATGCCGTTTGAATAGGAACGTACATGTATATTTCCCTCCAATGTTCTGCTTCATCTTCTGTACTGATTTTTATTATTACATATAGCACTTAACGTGTAAAAATATATATACAGTATGAATAAAAAAAGTATAGTAATAAATATGTATTAACTACTTAATTTAAAAAATCAATGTTACAAAACTGTACATCCATTACTGTATACTGTAAATAATAATTTTAAAGAATATATAATGAAATAAAAATGTAAATAATAAATAAGTAGTAGAATTTTTTTTTTAAATCAACGAAGTAAATGACGTTAGATTATTTCTGACATAAAAAAGTCAGAAAACCTCAACAGCTAGTCACAGAATCAGCAGAAACTTCAGCAACAGTTGTAGCACCTTTAAGTGCTGAGTAGCAGCAATTATAACAGGAAGAATAATGTAAAAATATAATTTTTTGTATGTTTTATTAATAATTTCTTCTTCTTTCTTTCTTTGATCCTTAGCCGCCGACCGTCAAAGCAGTCAATGGCCATCACGCCTAGTGGCGTCTTGTAGGGCAACAACAAATTGATTCCACTTTGCTCGGTCGGCGGCCATCCTTCGTACAGTGCCCCAACTCTGGTTCATTCTTTGCATCTCAGCCTCCACAGTCCTCCGCCAGGTTGTTGTTAGGTCGGTCTCTCTTTCGTTTTCCTTCAGGGATCCAAAGCATAGCTGTTCTTGTGATGGCAACAGGGTTGTAAAGTTTCAGTCTGTCCACTCTGTAAGGAAGAGTGGTGTGTTGTTGAGATCAGGCATGCTCCAGTCTACCCAGCTGGAAATGGGTAACTCACCCTAGTCCTGAGTTAGGGAAGGCAAAGGCTCCAGGGGAAGCAGGCCCTAAACTTGGTCACTTTAGCCGACGCAGGATGGTGGATGTATGAAGTAGAAGTGTAGAGTGTGATTACCGCGAATGGTGTACTGTTCGTGTGCTGACCAATATAACCACTCATACACTTGTCTACAAGGCACCAATGCAGACTGCTGGAATCTTAGTTTACTCAATTTATTCAGACGTACACACTGGGACATACGAGTACATCATGGTTTGTTGACATATCAATTGGTAGGTATACATAGCAGATCTGAAGTCATGACACATTCAGAAATAATGGGCAGTACATCAAAAGTTCAATGTCATGATACATTATGGCCACATTCCCCTATCTGACTAAACGCGTCAGTGAAGGCGAATCGATAAATAACTAAAGTTACTTGACGTCCATAGTTTGTAGTATATATTATAAAACCACGAAAGGGGGTTTCTAGCAAGATTGAGATCTCCCTGTCACTGTCCGATAATAAGATAAATAATCTGTTCTCTTGGCAGTGATCAAAACATATGATGACCGAAATCCAACATGGCTATCTCCCTGAGTTGTCGTTCACTCATTCATAGGAAGGAGAATATAAGCCAGAGTTAATTTATAATGGGTATATAAAGGATTTCATAAATGTTTCCATACAGCTCTACGGTGATCAGGTTAGTTCACGTAGCCATAACCGCTGCAGGAAAATCTGTCATCTTCGTCGATACCAAACACGACACTAGCATAGCGAAGCACAAAAGTCAAGCTAGGCCTAACCGACGAGAGATCATCAAAAATAGGAGCTGGGTTTACCTGGAGTCCGAATCATCTATATACTGACATAAGGAGAGTCTCTAACACAAACTATCGTAGAGACACCATCTCCTTCAGAAGAAAAACCACTTCGTAAGACATTTTTTCTTGACGAAAGGACCAGCTCTAGAAAAACGTACCTCGCCATTTGTAAGCGGTACATCGGAACTCCTCACGACTTGTCAAGACAACTCATACTTCCGCTAGCAAGAATACAAGAATCTAGTCCCTCCTACCCATCCAAAATATACAATATAGGACTGATTCTACTTGTACTAATAATATGTAATACATATGAATTCAGGCCATAAACACAATAAGCAAATTAATATATTTTCTGGCCCTAAAAAATAAGTACAAACGCAAGCGCAATATCCTTGCGCTGGATCAATATCCAGAACGATTACTCCTATAATCAAAAGTGTGAATCAAACATGGATTATCTCGCTTTTACCATAGACAGCATTTTCATACACAAATGAATGAATGTCTATATTTTTCCCATATTAAATAGCCATATCGATTTTTGTAATATGTGCGTCAAAATATGCACGCTGCAGATTACCACACCCCTCGGGAAAAAAATGGTACATTTTTGTTTTTGAAATACATCTAGGAGCAACATACAATAGGCTCACAGCGCACCAATAACAATGCGCAGATGATAAGCATAAGTTTTATGACCTTAGAGAAAGTACTTCTCTAAGTATAAATATTTCCAGAGAGGTGTCACCAACGCATACTACAATATTAGCAATGACCCAATTTCCACATTAGTTTATACATAAATTCCATCTAAGATATCTTAACATCATGATCATCAAAGACGAAAAACATTGAAAGATCAGCGGTGAATACATATCAATGAACCGCTAAGTAGTGTTACAATCAATATATGATATATTACATATGTGTACACATTTCAACATAGAAACAACTGTATCAAAGTTGTATAACAGTTATGAATCATGTGGGCATCTAGACAAAATATCTGCCATCACATTTTCTGACCCACGGATAGCTCGCACCGAAAAATGAAATGGCTGTAGAGCAATCGCGTATCGCGTTGATCTCGCGCTCTTCAGATTTTTACTCTGAATAGCCGTAAGAGCTTTCTGGTCAGTTTCCACAATGAAATGCGCGTCCAGAAGAAATCTTTGCAGTTTAAGGATTGACCAAACCATAGCCAATAATTCACGGTCTAGGACCGAGTAATTCTTCTCTGCGGCATTTAATTTCCGAGAAATATACATCACAGGATGCAGAGTTCCAGAGTACTCTTGCATTAGTGCAGCTCCAATCCCGGTGGATGAAGCGTCACTACGAAGAATAAATGTCTTATCCTTAGAAGGCAATACTAGGATAGGTGAAGTAGAAAACATAGTTTTAACCTTATCCAAAGAGGATTGACATTCTTGAGTCCAATGGACTACATTAGGAGACCCTTTCTTTAGCAAGGAAGAAAGAGGTGACATAATGGAGGACAGATTCGGGATGAATCGTCCATAAAATTGTATTAGACCTAAAAGACTTCGTACTTGCTTTTTAGACTTAGGAATAGAAATGTTAAGTATCTTACTTGTATTATGGTCTTCTGTTTTTAGGAACCCATGACCAACACGGTGTCCCAAAAAAGATATTTCGCTAAAACCAATACATGCTTTCGATGGTTTCGCTGTCAGGTTATGCTCGCGTAAGATAGACAATAGTTCATTTATACCATTATAGTGATCGTTCCAAGTATCACTGAAAAGACAGATGTCATCAAGATACGCAATGACATCTGAGCGATGAGATAGGATTCGACGCATCATGCGTACAAATGTAGCAGGGGCGTTCATAAGACCGAAAGGCATGAAATTCCATTGGAATAGACCCCTAGGCGTCGAAAAAGCAGTAAACGGTTTGGCGTGTTCGGATAGTGGAACTTGCCAATATCCCTTAGACAAATCGAGTTTAGTAAAGAAGTGAGAATTCGATAGTCTCGTAAGTAGCTCTTCTAGTAAAGGCATAGGTTCAGCATCGAATTTAGTCACTTGATTCAATTTGCGATAATCCACGCAAAAGACGTATGTTATTGTCTTTTTTTCCGTACTATAACCATCGGCGAAGAATATGCTGATGTGGATGGTTCAATAATTTTTAACTCTATCATCTCATCTAAACTCTTTCTCTACCTGTGCTTGAAAATGTATCGGGATAGGATACGGTCTGACTCTTATAGGACTATGGTCAGTAAGAATAATGTCATGTTGAATGACATCAGTTTGACCAGGAATGTCAGTAAGGACATCCTGAAATTGTTCTAACATAGTAGAAACTTGTTTCTGCTCTCCTGGAGATAATTCTGGAGAAATTGCAACATCTTTCCATGATTCATTAGAGTGAAGAGGAATCAGTGGAAAAGGTAAATTTACATCCGAGAAACTCGTTTCCTCATCCTGTATTACTGACAGAGATGAGTACTGTCCATGTTGGACTGGAAAATCGTCCGTTGCCTGGAAAACAGGTTGTAAATAATCAGGACGTTCATGGAATTCCGTGAGCATGTTGATGTGGAAGGTTTTACGCTTCCCGTCAATATCGACGATATAGTCAACATCGGAAACTTTTGATATTATATCGTACGGAGCTTTCCAAGAAATGAGAAGTCTATTTTCCCTACAAGGTAGCAAGACAAATGCTTTGTCACCTGGACAAAGTTGACGCAAACATCTCTTTTTATTGGCAAATTCCCTTGCCTTCTGTTTCGCAAATTCAGAAGAAGCAGTTGCCAATTTGCATGCTTCAATAATCTTGTGTCTAAGTGCGATGACATATTCATAAGAGGATTTTGTGTCATCGACAATATTATCAGCAGTTATAAGATCATGAAGTAAGGACATAGGACCTCGCGGTTTCGCGCCAAAGACAAGTTCAAAGGGAGAAAATCCTTTATGTTCGTTGGCGACCTCTCTATATGCAAAGAGAGCCGCGGGTAAAACCCTATCCCAATCCTGAGGATGATCTTCTGTTATCTTACCTAGTAGGTTTTTCAGAGTTCTATTCAAACGTGCCACCATCCCATTGGACATAGGATGATAAATACTACTCAGCGATCTCTCTATCTTCAGAGTCGACATTACTTGAGACATGGTATCCGATATGAGTTGGGTACCATGGTCGGATAATATTTCTGCTCGAAACCCCAGACGAGAAAATATTAACCAAAGAGCATCTGCGACATCAGCAGTAGTTATGCTCTTTAGAGGAACAGCCTCCGGCCAACGTGTGCACATATCAACACACGTCAAAATAAATTGGTGTCCTCTAGCAGACTTTATCTTAAATGGACCAATGATGTCTATCGCCATTTTTTGAAATGGCCGAATGGGAATGTCTGCAGCCTGAATAGGTGCATCATGGCGTGGACCTCTGGATTTAATCTCTTGACATACTTTACAAGATCGACAATAGATTCGTATGTCCTTATTCACAGCAGGCCAAAAGAAAGATTGAAGAACTCTAGCTTTAGTACGGGAAAAAACCCATATGTCCAGCACACTGCGAATCATGAGCGTGCTGTAAGATTTTAACTCTCATATTTTTAGACACAAGGATTTGAGAATGAATGGACTTAGCGGAGTCTTGTACCATACGTACAAGTACGCCATTCTTCATCGTAATCCAAGATTTACGATTTGTATCCTTATTCGGATCACCTTTTGTTGCCAGAGTAAAGAATTTCTTTAGAGTAGGATCATCTTCCTGCTGTTTGATAAAGGAATCGTGTGAAATCTCCAAGGGATCATCTTGGATCTGCGCATCATTATCTTCAGAATGTGAAGATTGTGGCATATTGAGAGCTTGAGCCCTAGTGATTACTGCATTAGCAGATTGCATATTAACATTTTCCCAATTAGAAATTTGCTGTGGAGTGCATTCTTTCACTCCATGAATGCGACCGATGATAAGATCAGCGATCGGATTCGGCAAGAGACATGCTTGCACCTCTCCTGTAAAGAAAGGCGTAGCAATATTGATAATGGCAGTGGAGTACTTCTCCAATGTGCCACCAAATGTTACACATTTGACTATATTGCCTGTAGCTCGAGAAGGATTTACGAGTGATTGCCTCACTCCAATGGTAGTGCACCCCGAGTCGAAAAGAATTGATACCGGAGTACCATCTATTAGGCCCCTATTAAAGACAAGAGCACCCCTTCCATTATGCGCGATTGACGCATGGAGAGCGGGAAGTGGGTGACCGCAGCTTAAAGTAGACACTGTGGTTGGATCGAATAATGTTTTGCATTGCGAACACTCAGATGCTCTAGCAAAATCAAAAGCGGAATTCGCTACACTATTGGAGTCTTTTTTATCATTATTCTGATTATCGGTGTCGTGGAACTCCTGTTGTGCAGAGTTAGCCTGGTAATAAGATTTACCATGTCTTTTGTGTTGTGATCTACCTCGGTTATAATTGTCTCTATAATTATTATTGCCTCTGTTATACCCCCTATTTGGGTTTGAATCATAATATTCATGATCATAATCATCATGCTCATTATATTGAGTATCCCTGTAATATTGTTTCTTTTGTCTCCATGAAGCACTTGGGTAGTTCCTATAGCTACTCCCTTTCCGAGAATTTCTAACATTATGGGTACCCCTCGCGTGTCGAGGACTATCAGCCCGATTCCAGTTCTTCGAAGAAGAACCCTGATTTGAGTGGTTATCTTGGTTTTGATACTTATTCCAATTAACCTTTTTATCAAATTTATTTTTTAGCTCCTTGGAATTTGTGTGAGTAATTCTGATTATATTCTGTTGCCGAAGCAACTGGCATACTCTCTTTAATGTTAGAGTTACTAAGAATCATGTCAGGGTGTGCCGTGGCATACTGGTCACAATATTCTTCCATTTGCTTTATTGTACTAGGTTTACGCTCATGTAAGAACTCTAGGAATGATTTATTTACAGAAGACATGACCTTGTCTCTTAGCAATAAATCTGTAAGACCATCAAATGTTTTCTCTGTTTTGGATAATTCAATCCATCGTGAAAGTGTAATTCGTGCTTTTGAGATGAATTCTGAGAATTCTACACCTACCTCAGGTCTCATTGTTTTAAACAAAAGACGGTAACCTTCCTCAGACAGCTGATATCTCTTTATCAAAGCTGCCCTAACAGCATCATATTTATCTTTGTCGGCCTCTTCAACAAAATATAACTTACTCAGAGACTCCCCTTTTAGATTTTCAGACAACTGATTCACATACTGTGATTTGTCAACATTATGAGATCGACAAGCCCGTTCAAATCTAGAAAGCCAAAATGTTATGTCATCACTGGTAGAGTTAAACGCTGGTACTTTGACCTTGTACACAAAGGGTTTACCATTACCACCAGATGCCTGATTAGCATTACTCATACATGTCAATTTTAATTTCTCTAATTCAAACTCATGTTCTCTTATTGCTTTTCTCTCTTCAGCTTCTCTATCTAATCTTTTCTGTTCTGCAGCCGCTTCTAATTTTTTCTGTTCTGCAGCAGCAGCAACTTCTAGTTTTTTCTGTTCTGCAGCAGCAGCAACTTCTAGTTTTTTCTGTTCTGCAGCAGCTTCTAATTTTTTCTGTTCTGCATCAGCTTCTAATTTCTTCTGTTCTGCCTCAAATCTCCTTTCCTCCACTTGCATCTGCAATTTCTTAAGTTCAGCAGCAGTATCAGCTTCTTTTTCTAATCTTTTTTCTTCAGCTAAGGCTTTCCTTTCTTCTGCAGCAGCTTTTTTTTCTTCTATTTGAAGTTTTCTCTCCTCAACCGCAGCTTTTTTTTCCTCAGCAGCAGCTTTTCTTTCTTCAACAGCAGCAGCAATTTTTTTCTCTTCTGCAGCTAATGCTTTGTCATATTGAGCAACAGCCCATTGTTCTAAGTCTTTTCCAGTCTTACCAAGAGATTTTCCTTGTGTAATGAAATAATCTAATGTAGACATATTGTCTTCTTAAATCAGAAACCTGAAAAAGTAAATAAATTACCCTCTTTCAAGTTAATGGGAGACAAGTCTATACCTTAGACTTAGTCTTAGTCCAAACTTGTATGGTTTATAATAACCAATGATAACTTGAGTACCTGTGGACAACAATAATTGTATCTCAAATACTGTGGGGACAAGCCTTACAAAGGTCTTGTATACCACAATGTAATCAAAGATCACTTGAGTACCTGTAGAAAAAATATTTCCCTCTACCAATCACTTTGGGAGACAAGCCTTACAAAGGTCTTGTACATTTTGTTTTATAACAATAACAATCATAAAGTACTGATCTGTACTATACTATCAGTGTATACCACTATAACTTCTACGTCATATGTCAACTAAAGACATTACAAAGGACAAACAAGAAAAGACAATATGAACACATTTGCAGAGATCAAATTAAATTAAATAGGAGAAATGAAAAAAATGATCACAGAAACCGTGATGATAACTGCCATAAGATAACAAGACAAATAACGCCACAGTGTATAAACATAAGGGTGTAAAAAACTGAAATGAAAGAAAAGATGAGACCTACAATTATACAAACAAATCAAACAAAACTAAGGAACATAAAATTATTAACAAAAACAACGAAGAAAAGAACACCTCATCACAACTAACAGAAATAGCAGCAAATTGTTGCTAACAAATTTCCAATTAAGAAAATGTGTACCTATCGAATACTAGTACCAGACCAATGTAACTCGGCATACCTTGTACTAGTCACACAGAACATAAACTAATTTAATACATAACAAATAACATGTAAGCATAAATAGCATATAGCATACAATATAATTTATGTCATGAATGGAATGTGTTGCAGGTATAGTGTTGTAAAGCAGGCACAGTTTATTTAAATAATAATAACTTGCCACTTTATTCAGTAATAGATTTAATTTTAAACTATTACACTGTCAATTTTTCTCTGTTGAGCATATGAAGATCCACCGATGAACTATGCACTTTATTTTCAACAACACTGTGATTCTTCTGTAAGGTGAGAAATGTCAACAATACTGCTCCAGATATTTTCTACACTTGATACCACTGTCCTGTGTAATACTGTCTGTACAGCGAAAAACTGTCAACAAGCGCTGACCTAGATACAGCATCCTATCGGTAATACAGGTCAAGCTGACATCGACTGTATAGCTGTCCTACTGGTGTTGATGTGTTCAAACAAATGTTCTTTCAGCTGTAAACTGTGATTCTCAACACAAAACTGCGTAAGCTGGACCCAGGAATCTGGCTCGCCACTGTAAAGTTTCAGTCTGTCCACTCTGTAAGGAAGAGTGGTGTGTTGTTGAGATCAGGCATGCTCCAGTCTACCCAGCTGGAAATGGGTAACTCACCCTAGTCCTGAGTTAGGGAAGGCAAAGGCTCCAGGGGAAGCAGGCCCTAAACTTGGTCACTTCAGCCGACGCAGGATGGTGGATGTATGAAGTAGAAGTGTAGAGTGTGATTACCGCGAATGGTGTACTGTTCGTGTGCTGACCAATATAACCACTCATACACTTGTCTACAAGGCACCAATGCAGACTGCTGGAATCTTAGTTTACTCAATTTATTCAGACGTACACACTGGGACATACGAGTACATCATGGTTTGTTGACATATCAATTGGTAGGTATACATAGCAGATCTGAAGTCATGACACATTCAGAAATAATGGGCAGTACATCAAAAGTTCAATGTCATGATACATTATGGCCACATTCCCCTATCTGACTAAACGCGTCAGTGAAGGCGAATCGATAAATAACTAAAGTTACTTGACGTCCATAGTTTGTAGTATATATTATGAAACCACGAAAGGGGGTTTCTAGCAAGATTGAGATCTCCCTGTCACTGTCCGATAATAAGATAAATAATCTGTTCTCTTGGCAGTGATCAAAACATATGATGACCGAAATCCAACATGGCTATCTCCCTGAGTTGTCGTTCACTCATTCATAGGAAGGAGAATATAAGCCAGAGTTAATTTATAATGGGTATATAAAGGATTTCATAAATGTTTCCATACAGCTCTACGGTGATCAGGTTAGTTCACGTAGCCATAACCGCTGCAGGAAAATCTGTCATCTTCGTCGATACCAAACACGACACTAGCATAGCGAAGCACAAAAGTCAAGCTAGGCCTAACCGACGAGAGATCATCAAAAATAGGAGCTGGGTTTACCTGGAGTCCGAATCATCTATATACTGACATAAGGAGAGTCTCTAACACAAACTATCGTAGAGACACCATCTCCTTCAGAAGAAAAACCACTTCGTAAGACATTTTTTCTTGACGAAAGGACCAGCTCTAGAAAAACGTACCTCGCCATTTGTAAGCGGTACATCGGAACTCCTCACGACTTGTCAAGACAACTCATACTTCCGCTAGCAAGAATACAAGAATCTAGTCCCTCCTACCCATCCAAAATATACAATATAGGACTGATTCTACTTGTACTAATAATATGTAATACATATGAATTCAGGCCATAAACACAATAAGCAAATTAATATATTTTCTGGCCCTAAAAAATAAGTACAAACGCAAGCGCAATATCCTTGCGCTGGATCAATATCCAGAACGATTACTCCTATAATCAAAAGTGTGAATCAAACATGGATTATCTCGCTTTTACCATAGACAGCATTTTCATACACAAATGAATGAATGTCTATATTTTTCCCATATTAAATAGCCATATCGATTTTTGTAAAATGTGCGTCAAAATATGCACGCTACAGGGGTCTCTTCTGAGGACATGGCCAACCCAGCTCCAGCGTCTGCCAGCTATGATAGTGTGCATGTCCTCTTGCTTGCTCCGAGTAAGCAGATCTTGGTTAGTGATGGTATTCGGCCAAAAGATTCGGTGAATTTTTCTTACGCATGTTGTGTGAAAAGAGGACAATGTTAATAATTTATTAGTGTATTTTTAAATTCTTATTTAGCAATTGCAATAAATTATACTGTATTACAGTTTGGTGTAATATAAAATATTTATATGCCTATAGACTTCCATATAAAGTCAAATGTTTAAGTTGGTCTGGAACGTTTCTACCACATAATATGAGTTCAGCGTTTCTCAAACTTTTTTTGGGTCTCAGGACCACTTTACACTCTTAGCAATTATTGAGGACCCTAAGAGATTTTAACTTTGTGTGTCATGTCTATCGATATTTACCGTTTTAGAAAACGTGCATATTTATAGCCTAAACTTAATCCCATAGAAACGTATTTAAAAAAAAATACACAAGCACACATTCCATTAGCCGTCAGAACGATGACGTCATTACACGCCATGTGGCGTCTGGAAAACTCCACTGTACACTCGTGAGAGAATGAGAGTGAAAAATGCAAATAACGTCTTAGATTATTCTGAAGATTGTTTTGACCTCGCGGACCACATGAAAGGGTCTCGACGACCGCTTTTTGAGAACCGCTGCATTAGTTTAATGGAAAATTGATGATCGATATACGTCGTTTCGATGTAAGTCGAGCCTTTTTAAGGAACATAACTATAATGTATATCGAGGACCCCATATTTACATAACAGACTCACATAATATATTCTCACACACGATAATCATGGCTTTAAATAGCAGACTAACAGAATATGTTCTCACACAAGATAATCGTGTCATTATATAACAGACTCACAGAATATATTCTCACACAAGATAATCGTGACCTAATGTAAATGACTCACATAATATATTACCACACAAGATAATCGTGGCTAGAGATAACAGAAAAAGAAGCATAGCAGAATCAAAGTAAAAAGGTATTGCAAAGTGCAATGAGCCTGCGAGAAGAAAAAAACAAATTAACGAGACAAGTGACTGCACAATGTATATACACAACATTTGTATAAAAATAAGCAATAGTAAGGTAGAGACGGACGGTTACAAACAAAACCAATCAGTAAACTAAGGCACATAAAATACCACGATAACAACAATAAAACAGTACATTACGCATAAACACTAAGGTGTCACAGACGACCAAGAACTCTGGTCCGAAATCCTTCGGCAAATGTAGGCCAAAATTTCCATTGCGGGAAATCTGCAAAGTCCCTAAAGAACACCTAGTGTGTGCCCTGGTGTGAATCTTGGATGCACCCACGTAGGTCTCCACCCAACCTGCCCGCATGGAAATAAGGAACATAGAACAAATAAGTTAAATATATACATAATGAAAGAAAGGCTCGACCGCAACACGCAGCGATGACAAGGTGCAAAAACAATATTGGTTAGCAACATATATTATGTAAGTCCCTCCTGTCACGGATTCGACGTCAAAAGGTATCTGGTTCTGCATGATAAGCAATACAATTCCGCAATAAAAACCCACCGTTGACCCTCACGATACAAGGATATGGCTGGATCAAATCTTCAGATTGTCCCCGTAGAGGTCGGTAAGGTCGACCGTTAAATGTAGACTTCAAATACAGCGGTGTTGTTGAGTTGATCGTTCACGGTGTTTTTTCGAATAAATTATCCACGCTTTTTTGAAAATCGACGAAATAGTTAGTGGGATGCAGCTTCAACAAAAAAATTTCCCCATACTGGCCACCACTTCTGATACTGCTACGTCTCTTATATTGACAATGGTATTGACTACATTGGTATGTCGGGTCTGATAGTGGCGGACGTACTTCTAGATGATGACCTGATAATGCGAATGTACGGTGGGCTGTTACTTTGTCGTGCATGATGGTACGACTAATGGCAATGAGACGAGGTAACGATCATGAATGGGTCAAAACCGTGTGATCAACTGGCAACGAAGATATACTGGACTCGTTGCAGAAGTAAGTGACGAGACATATTTATTATGACGATACTTTGACATCAGTATTACGAACATTTTCATCAGCATTGTTGTAGCAGGATATACCTCGTGCATGGTAGATAAAAGTCACTACGGACGTTGATCGACCACACTAGCCGCTGTCACATCAAGGTTAGAGGAAGCTCTACGGCAACGAGTTGGTAGGATGCATGGTCTTACAAAAAGCATGTTGTTAAGATAGGAATATATGTATTGTTTATTCTGTGGTTAAAGGGAAACCATTAAGAGTATATTTGTTAGTTCAGGGTGAGATTTAGCGGTTATCTCCTTTGTCTGGACACTTGTTCATTCTTTGCATCTCAGCCTCCACAGTCCTCTGCTAAGTTGTTTTTGGTCGGCCTCTCTTTCGTTTTCCTTCAGGAGTCCATAGCATAGTTGTTCTTGTGATGGCATCGGGGTCTCTTCTGAGGACATGGCCAACCCAGCTCCAGCGTCTGCCAGCTATGATGGTGTGCATGTTCTCCTGCTTGCTCCGAGTAAGCAGATCTTGGTTGGTGATGGTATTTCGCCAAAAGATTCTGAGAATTTTTCTTACGCATGTTGTGTGAAAAGAGGACAATTTCGACATTTACTTCTCTGTAACCCTCCAGCATTCCGCACTATTTAGAAGCACAGATGGCACACAGCTCTGATATAATCTTAATTGTGTGATTGTGCTGTACTGAGAGGACTTCCTGCAGCTGATTAGGCTAAAAAAGGCTGATCTTGCTTTGTTCATTCTGTTGTTGATGTCTTTGTTTGCTCCGCCGTCTGGTGTTACTATGCATCCTAGATATGTGAAGGTGATTCCGTACTAATATGGGCTCCCATTGAGCGTCATGACCTCTGTCTTCTTTAGATTGACGTTCAAGCACACCTGCTGGCTATACTTATTAAGTCTATCTGTTTTTTCCTGGATGTGTTGATGTGAATGTACTCACAGTGCAATGTCATTGCATATTCCAGATCTGCATTTAAGTTATCATGGCCAGGAGCTTTTCCATTATTTAATCCTTTGATTGTTGTGATGATTTCTTCTTTTTGTGGAATGTCTGTATTAACATCTAGATCATTTTCAGCCTCAGGAACATTCAGTGGTGTCTCTGGTGGTTCCTTGTTCAGAGTTTCTCTGAAATGCTATGCCCAACTTGTTTCTGTCCCTGTGATGTCGTGATGAAATTTTCTTGCTTATCTCTTACTAATGTAATATTGTTTGCACCTCGTTTTCCGCTGATGATTTTGGTTAATTTGTATACTGTGCTTTGTTAATTTCTCAGTGCTGCCTCTTCTGCCTGTCTTGCAAGATCGTCTAGGAAATTCCTTTTGTTGGCTCTTGTTTGTTTTCTGGTAAGGGGGTCCTTCAATTTGCTGATGTCAAACCTTTTCTGTGTAGTTACAGTTGGTCCAGCCTTTCTTAGTTTCACTTACAGTTTTGCTACTACTAAATAGTGATCACTTCCCACATGCGCACCTCTTCTTACCTTCACATCTTGTAATGCATGTCTCCATCTACCGTTAATCATAATGTGGTCTACCTGGTTTCTGTCCCGACCATTTGGTGATTCCCATGTTAATTTGTGAATTTCCTTGTGTAGGAAATGTGTTCCTCCAATGACCGGGTTGTTAATGCTACAGAAACTTATTAATTTATCCCCATTTTTGTTTGCTGTTCCGCTGCCGCATTTCCCCATTACTCTTTCCTTATATGTATTGTGTGTACCAACTTACGCATTGAGGTCTCCCATTACCACGATAAGATCATATCTAGGTGTGTCTTCCATTTCGTTCTGCAGTTATTGATAGAATTCATCCTTGACCTCAACATCGCTGCCATTCGTTCGTGCGTAGCATTGTATTATTGTAGTATTGGTGAATCTACCTCTCAATCTTATTCTTCTCAGTCTGTTGTTGATGGGTTTCCATTCCAGTAATGTCCTTTCTATTCCTTTCTGTAGAATAATGGCTACACCTTCATTGTGCTGTCCATCCTCTCTTCCTGAGTAAAGTACTATTTCTCCTGTTGCTGTTTTAACTTTTCCTGCCACGGTCCATCTGCTCTCGCTTATCCATAGAATGTGTAATCTATAGTTTCTCATTTCTGCTGTGACCTGTTTTAGTTTACCCGTCTCGTTCATTGTCCTGACATTCCAAAATCCTATTACTGCTTCACAATTTGCGATCAGGACGTCCGTTTTCGTGTCAGTGGCTTCCTTTCGGCTTTCAACACTGACAGTCATACGAGCCTCAGACTCCGGATGTCCGTCCCGCAGCAACGTTTGTTCATTTGTTGTCGCTTCCGTAAGTTCATTTCTTTTTACATAGACAGCGATGTCAATCCTATGCTAAAACCACCAACCTGGAGGACCAGGGTGTCTGCTTTAGTCTAACCCCTGCCCGCGAAAACTTGTCTAGCTTGGTAGAACCTTCCAGGAGCCGGTTCTGACTAATGATTGGCGAGAACAGATTATTGGCATACCTCGCTCAAGAATAACATCATCATATCTTAGATGATCATAACTAACTTTATGGCCGTGCCTCCCCCAGACCTAGGATGAGACCACGGACAAAATAGCGTCTCCTCAGAACGATGAATCTCTGGATCTGCCTCAAGGACATTGATTGTATCCAAAGAAATCTCTGCCTCATATCGCGCCATGCCTAGTTTAATACTGGTGCACGGTCTTGCACAAATGACATATTTAAAAAATATCATTGCTGCACTCAGGCGCACGTCTGAACATCCCAGCCGTACATATGAGAGCTTTAAAGATCAATATGACCCTCTATGAATATAAAGTCTTTAACAATTCGCTGTAACATATTTGTTAATTAAAAATACAAAATGTCATTAGTTTACATTGCGGGGGTTAGCACTCCCTGCTCCATTCGGAGTCTGGGGTTACCTATGCTTTTTGTTCCCTGAAATAGCATGAAGCAATCACCAGCACTTGCTGTGGTGATTTATGAAATGCTGAGGTTGCCAGCCTGGTATGGACTTTTACAACGACTAGCATGCACAAAAATGCAATTTTTTCAAATTGTAAAATATATG
This sequence comes from Oreohelix idahoensis, assembly GCA_024509875.1. Lineage (NCBI taxonomy): Eukaryota > Metazoa > Mollusca > Gastropoda > Stylommatophora > Oreohelicidae > Oreohelix > Oreohelix idahoensis. Next base: position 19,091 of record JAMPIV010017689.1, on the reverse strand, counting down.
TCTCAAATCACCACAATATGTGAAATACAACTTCCTGGCACAGTATGAATGGGCACGACAACTTGATTAGATTCCTCTAACACGTCGTCTAAGGTAATTTTTTTTAATCCCTTTGTTGACAAGTGTTCCAGTTCCTAAGAATCCGTTTTTTTTTTTTCGTATTGATAAGGTGGAGCTTTCTTGCTGAATAATTGTCAAAGACACTCTGATACGTGTATGTCAGGTTCTTTAATTTGGGATCTTGATAGTATGTTCACTCTAACGCAGACTTGTTCTGCGATCTCGTTCCTTTATTGCATAGCATATAATGTCTGTCCAGAAGTGTTTCTATGTAATTTTCACCACAGAAGTCTAGATGAAAATGCTTATACAATTTGCATCTGTACCTGGATTCGTGCACCAGACCAATAATCGCTGACATTCGCTGACGACAGACTTTTTCGTTCAGACAGACAATCTGGTTTTCCTTTGCTCTTTCAGTCAAAGTTTCGAAATATGTTAAGGATGAACCACGCATACAGGTGGCCACCCCTTCTCTCACATGTACTCCGTCTAGGGCGGAAATGAATTTTGCAACGTAAACAAACACTCCACGCTCATAGAATTCCTGACCGTCTATTTTCGTCCACGTTTACACTTTGTAATTTCTCAAGGAAATCTCTTCCAAGATGTATAATTATCTTCCAGACAAAACTGCCCGGAAATGATTACATCACTCACGCTGCTCAGCACACAGTGACAACAGCTTTATCCGACAGAGACATTCCCAACGATAAGAAAATCGACTGTGGTCATCTCAAGGTTGTTTACTTAATATTCGGTCGCACCCATGCAGGAAAATGTGTTACATATTAATAAACCACACTTCTCTCTACCGATTCTAGGGGTCAATGTAAGTTCAAACAAAAATGATTGATTATTCTAATCAACAAAAATTGGACATAATATTTTGAGGAACTTCTCAATAGACGAGCTCTAACTAATCCGCCAGTCATCCATCCAGCAGAAGAGGAGCTAGAAATCAGCTGTGAACGACCAAGTAGAGAAGAAATAAAGAAAGCCATAAAGCTTCTGAAAGATGGTAAAGCAACTGGTCCAGATGGCATTCCAACAGAGGCCATCAAAACATATATTGATACCTCTACGGTGATATTATACAAACTTCTTGGCAAAGTCTGGGAGAGAGAGGAAATACCAGCAGAAAGGAAGGAAGGTTATCTGGCCAAGTTGCCTAAGAAGGGAAATTTACAAGAGTGCACAAATTATAGTGGAATAATGTTACTATCAGTGCCAGAAACGTATTAAACAGAATCATCCTTGACAGATTAAAAGAGTCCATAGACAAGTAACTGAGAGATGAACAAGCAGGTTTTCGACAAAACAGATCCTGTACAGACCAGATAGCAACATTGAGAATAATAGTTGAACAAAGTCTGGAATGGAATTCACCGCTTATAGCCTTATAATACAGTGTGTTGTTCTGGAGCCCACAGGGTAGTAGAAATAGAGAAATATATGAAACACGGAGAAAAAAAATAAGGTACAGATATAAAAAGTATACAGAGGACATGGACAGATATCGAATGTATCCCTCATACCATTATAAGGCGTAAATTGTATGGATGAAATGAATAACAGTGGTTCATGTTCTTTGATGTCATACAAATAAGTCGCTGGCGTAGTTAGGGTTAAGATTAAGGTTACGTTCGGCTTAGAGTATTTTATGTTATATATATATATATATATATATATATATATATATATATATATATATATATATATATATATATATATATATATATATATATATATATATATATATATATATATATATATATATATATATATATATATATATATATATATATATATATATATATATATATATATATATATATATATATATATTTTGTCACAGTGTATATGTTCGACAAAATATTAAGTTGGTCTCGCTGTGAGTGGCAACATTGAGATAATGAAAAACCCGTTTGGTCAGCTGGCCGGAAAGGAAGTGAAAACGAATTCTGGCGCAAAAAGTCAGTTGACTTACTGGCCATCGACCGGGATAGGTCGTTTTTGTTCCCTGTCAGCGTTTTTGCTGGAGAGAGTTTGCCATCGTTGTTCTGGTTTGGTGCTTGCCTTTTCTTTATGTGATCTTTGGATTGTAGTGCATAATGCTAGAGTGTTAATGTATTTTTTCTAGTGGCACTTTCGTAGACCGGTAATGTTGAATCATTTATGATTTAGTTTTGCGTAATCTTAGTACATAAGTTCGGCGGTGAGCGAAAGTCATTGTGATGTCCATTCAGGATGGCCATACCAGTTGGTATGATACTTATATATTAAGTTGTTAATAATGCAAGCTGTATTGGCATTTGTGGCTGTCGTAGATTTTGGATAGGAGAATTAAGACTTGGGTTGGTCCCTTCTGAATAGGTTGGAATGAGTGATAGTCACAGTGAGAGTTAGTAAAAAAGAAAATAGAATTTCCACAAACGAGATGATAGACTGTGATATAGAGGCTGTCTCTGAAAATCGAGGAAAATCCCCTCTCTTTTACCTATCCTCTACGGAACCAACCTGTATCAATTTTACTTGATACATTATGTGGGATACGCCCCCTTTCCACGCCCCTGCACCACAGGGTTAGAACTAGCTTGATCATAACCTGATTCACAAGTTCCGTCACTCGATTTAATTTCGATTTCAGAATAATCACCATCTAAATCTATATTCATCATCCTCCGAATCATTGAGCACAAGTTCAACAGCTTGTTCCGTTGTTAGCCTTTTAGAATGGCTATTTCCTGGATTTTCAACACGCCTTTTCATTGTGAAAACAATTAAAAAATTGCAAAATATTATCACTTCGTGGGCACCGCCATTTTAGAGTAACATTCCACAAGACGTGTACTTCCTGACATCATTATTTTTTACAAATTTCCATTCCCACCCCATTTTGCTAAGCTAGGTGTGTCAGACCAAGATTACGGTCTCTCGGGGAGAGGATTTTTTACGCACGGACCGAAATTTTGGGACCTCGGGTTCAAAAGGTTAAGGCGTCAGACAGTCTAAACACAGATAATATATATTACATATATTTCTATCTACTCACGGGCACGCACATACACGTGACGACAGTTAAATATACAGACGTGGGAAATCTATAACAAATTTGGCGCAGGCTCCCGTTCCTTCTTGGTTTGCCCTCTTGTAGTTACTGCTGCCACAATCGGCTCTTCCGGTTTCCCAATACACACGTATCTACCGCCAAGTATGACTGGGTAGATGGGATCATCCATAACAGCTGCTTTGATAACACCTCTGACAAAGTCAGAGTGTATCTCCACTAATGCGATGGGAAGCGCTGTAGGTGCATCACTCTTACGAACTCCACAAAGTTGGACGGTCTTTGCTGTCTCTTGACCGGGTTTGACCAGGTTTCTGGCAACAATGCAATCATAAGAAAGCCCCGTGTCAAATAAACAAGAAGTTTGAGAACCGTTCAAAATAACAGTACCTCGCATTGAGGGTCCATCCCCAACAGGTTGGGAATCACTGTCAATAATTCCGCCTTGCGAGACTGTTAATAAGCATCCGATGCGTTTTGGCTCGGTGTACTCGGTCTGATCATATGTCCCTTGCTCAGGGGTTCTCCCTTTGCCACTTTGACCTTTCTGGCCACGCTGCCATGTAGGGCGGTCGGGTTGATCAGACTGTTTGGGGTGGTTGGGGTACTTGTTCTTGTAGAACTTGGATTTTCCCGGAGGGAGGTTTTGAGGTCCAGTTTCTCTGTTGTTATTCTGATTAGAAGCCTGAGAAGATTGCTCTAGGTTATTTTTTCGAAAATGCTCCTCTGTCGGTTTCCGCTTTGTGGCCGGTAGTTCAGCCAGCGCATTATGGTAACGCTCAGACTTCTCTAAGATGTCTTCGAGCTTTTTTGCACCCTGCTCAGCTAGAAATCTCCGGTTATCTGCAGACAATGTGTTCTTTATTTGTTCTGTTAAAACAAATTCCTCAAGACCTTCATAGGTAGAGGGGAGCTGCGAGAGCTCTAGGCACTTTGTCAGATATCCCTTCAAACGAGATGAGAACTGCTGAAAAGTTTCAGAATTCTCCTTCCTGCTGTTGCGAAACAGTTGCAAAAACTTTCGCGCATTCATTTCAAAGCGCTCCAGTAACGCTTTCTTCAACAGATCATAGTTGTCTTGTTGGCTGCTTTCCAGTTTGGCGTAAACATCATACGCACTACTTTTCAAAGCCTGGGAAAGCTTCATATTCCAACGCGACCTCTCCAAACCGTACAGAGTTGCTTACTTACTTACTTAGTCGTTCCCCTTCTACCGTGAGGTAGAGTTGCAATTTTCTCAAATTTTTCTAACCATGTGTCAATCTTCTCATTTGGACAAGGGAAAGATTCTAGCGGAAAAGACATAGCAGTGAGATGAGTAGCTTGAGTGTTAGAAAGATCAGTTACGGAAGAATGAGGAGAAGACTCTCCATTGCTGGAGGTAGAGGCAGCACCACGGCTTTGGAACTCTAGAGTTTTAAGAGCTAACTCATGCTGTCGTCGTTGCTCATTTTCTCTTTCCTGGTGCTGTCTCTCCCTCTCCTTCTCTCTTTCCTCATGCTGCCTCTCCTTCTCTCTTTCCTCACGCTCCTTCACTCTTTCCTCACGCTCCTCCCTCTCCCTCTCATGCTGTCTCTCCTTCTCTTGTTCTCTCTCCCTGCGGATTTCCATTTCTTCATCCATCCTCTTCTGCTCTTTAGCTTCAGCTGCTTTCCTTTCCGCATCATATCTCTCAAGTTCGTCTCTGACAAACGCTTTCGCTTCCTCTCCTTCCAGTCCCTCCTCTCTCGCTTCATCCCTGAGGAGTTGTCTAAGCTTTGCCCTCTCGGCCATATTATGTCAGTGACTGAGGCTAGTGGAGAAAGAAAATAGGAAAAAGGGTACACTGGTTCCTACCACTTACGAGAAAATACCAAATAAAAGATGATATACTTCACCCTGGGATACCTCCTCCAAACATAAAATCTAACTATCGCTGCTATTAATCGGCAATAAAGCACCTAATGCAAACACGACTACGCCAACTAAATGGTAGTTAAGATTTCTTCTGAAAAATAAGTTGCTGCAGTGGAAACAAAATAATTATTGCAAAAATTAAAGAGAAAAATAATCCCTTAATTTTAAAATCCACTATAAGTTCGCCCATGAAGACAGTTAGGGTAAGGGAGGCAATTAATCTGGACAAATAGTCCGAAACGCACTTCTTAGCTTTTGCTCAAACGCCTACTACTTCAAAACCCTGTGAATGTTATACACTCACCACTTTACCAGCGTTTAGTATTACACAATCATTAATTAACATGTATTCCGACAAAATCAACCTGTAAACCTAATGTATAATGCTTCTTAATGCTGTGGAAAAAACTTATCAGTTTGTGTGGTCAGCACGCCCGTAAACAGATCGTTAGTCTAGGGGATACATTATTTAAAGATATAACAACTCACAAGACATCACACTCTTACTCTATTACAGAATAAAGAATCTTAAGTTCAAAATCCAGATAGACGAGTCCACATTTGTCGTACTCGTCTTCCTATTCTAAGTTCAAAAACCGGAAACGAGCCCACATTTGTCGTACTCTTCTTCCTATTCTAAGTTCAAAAATCCTACGGACGAGACCACATTTGTCGTAGATTTCGGATAGGAGAATTAAGACTTTTGTTGGTCCCTTCTGAATAGGTTGGAATGAGAGATAGTCACAGTGAGAGTTAGTAAAAAAGAAAATAGAATTTCCACAAACGAGATGATAGACTGTGATATAGAGGCTGTCTCTGAAAATCGAGGAAAATCCCCTCTCTTTTACCTATCCTCTACGACCAGCTTTTAAGGCGTCAGACAGTCTAAACACAGATAATATATATTACATATATTTTTATCTACTCACGGACACGCACATACACGTTACGACAGTTAAATACACAGACGTGGGAAATCTATAACAATGAATATATATATATTAGAACGGGCTAACCAACGCACTGATTTAGTTCAAGAGAGATTGTAATTATCATCAACAAATCTTCTCACAACACCTAAAAGAAATACATCAAGGAAAACATATACAAATAGTCATAAAATTCAAGAAAATGCTACAAGGATGATAACCCCGTTATGATCTTAACTCTAGGTTTAGCCCACAGCCCCGTTATGAGACAGATGATGGCCCAAAGAGTCCTAAATACATATGATTAGGGTCTAATGTTGTCCCCCTTAGAAGGTATAGACTGACTTTGACAGCAGTATCTATTCCAAAGGTACAATTAATACAACAAGTGAGTGCATTAAATAACGAACATCCTTCCGTCACTTTCACTCTTTTCTTTCATCCGGGTACCCAGGCGTTCGTTCTTAACTAAAAAAACTTGATGTTGATCACCGTCTGGCGCGACCTTAGGACACTTCTCTACAGTGAATCTAGATTCTTTGGATAAAGCGAATCCCAGCTCTACAATTACATGTTTTTTTCCACTGTTTTTCGGGGAGCGTTCACTTTACCAGTTAAATTTTTGATTTACAGTTAATGTCACTTGAATCAGGTTTGATAAGCAAGTTTAAACGGGCACACAGAGTTCAGAAAAAAATCACGAGGATTCCCTTAATTTGGAAAAGATGACCAGTGGACAACTGCTCTCAACAGATAGTCTTGGTTCACTATCCACTCTTTCAATACTAGTCGGAAATGTTAATGTTATTTCTTGTAATTATTCTCGCCGCCAGGCAGCATGTACATTTAAATTTGTGGAGCAATATGAACTGGCTCAAAAAGCCCAATATATATATTTCTAGTCTTTAGAAACCGTTAGTGGGATTGGTATCTCTGTATATCTCTGATGGCACCTGCACTGTCAGACCAGTGTTACTTGAAACAAAAACCCACGTGGTTAAAGATAGGAAATGTCTATGCTTCTCACAAATATGTCTCTTTACTAAACGCCGGCAAGTTGGGTTTACCCCAATATTCACTGAATGAAGAAAAACAATATATAATATAATATACAGAATACGTACTCCTTATAACTTACATTTTTAAACTGCAAGCGTACCGCTTGACTTATCCTTAAAACTTCCCGTAAAGTAAGTTATACTTAAAAAAAAAAATCATCAATCCTCATGAATTTAGGAACACGTGCGTGTTCCGTCAACATCTCATGAGGCTTCTAGCATTTATAAGTTAGTTTAGAAAATACTCTCGACTGAGTAGTTAGCAGTTAAATTAAATTCCTTACAGCTACTGGTTTAGTAAGCTAAAAATATCATTTATATGTATTTCCACTGCCACTCGTCGACTAGAGAATATAACAGACTTATAAATTAATCACTCTGCACAAATCTAACTAGTGAAATAACACTTTAAAACCTTCACAAAATACTAGATAATAATATATGATATATTTACCTCAAACACAGAAGTACTAAGAACTTAAACCACTTCGACCAAACTAAAGGCCATCTCTATTAACAGAGATTATTTAGAAATCGAACGAAGGCTAGTTCTGTCTTACTGCGAAGTTACTGAGTGAAATGAAATAAAGTTTCAAACTTGGGTTAATATTTTAAACAGACAAAGAGGTGAACGTTTATTTCGTAGAACGAAATGCTCTCCCCTTTCCGGCTTTAACGATACGTTTAACACCTAACATGTCGTAGCTGCCACCTACTGACCAAGATGCACGCGTGTCAGTTTCAAATCTCCCAGACTATATGTCTGCTCTACGCCGTATAGGTGACAGTTTTAACGCCTACCTAAGCGCTCAGCCCGAAGCAACCCGCGCGTGACAGGTGCAAATGTAGACATAAAGTCTGCTCTATGTCCAGCGAAACGAATTTTTCGCACCTCCTCGTCTACCTGCGCGACTGACATCTGATGCAATAAGGTTACTAGTCAGTATGAGAAAGAAAAACGATGATGGGAAAGAAATATATTTTTCGCAACGAATGCGAAAATACAGGGAAACGGTACAGAGATGTAACAAAAATTAGCTGCTACGGGTGAAAGAATAGGAAGAGGATCTAGGCAATTTATAGATCATAAACCTATGTGACAGGACGTCCCCCCTTTAAGATATGGAATCACTCCATGTCTACGTTATGGAAATAAATTTCCTATATCCGTAGCTTCCGGGTGTCTGTCCTCTTCCCTCTCATCTCCCCTCTCCATCTCTCTCCAATTCCTACTCAAGTCTCCTCCCAAAGTTTCCTTCCTCTGGAATGTCTCCCATGCGCGCTTGAAAGAGCGTCGCCGCTTCTGACATTTTTCAAAGATTTCGTGTGTGCGCAGTGGAATTTCCCTGCCACTATCGTCATCTTCGTCAGTTTTGGCGATCGTCAGGAGATGGTCGGAGGTTGGCACTGGTTTTTCCAAGTATCTCTTTAGGAGATTTAAATGGAAAACCTTCTCCTTTCCTTGAATAGAGATCTGGTAGTTAGCCTTAGAAATCTTTTTCAGGACGGTAAACGGCCCTTGCCATCCGATCCTCAGTTGGTTGTTCTCGGTAGGGAGTAACACCAAAACTTTCTCTCCTGCTTCTAATTCTCTCTCTTTCGCGACTTTCCTGTATCGGTTAGCGTGCTTTGTGCGTGCTCGTTTAAAGTTAGTCGTTGCTAGGTCCCATCCTAGTTTCAACCTATCCTTTAAATCCGATACGTATTTACTGGCTGAGACGACTGTCTCATCAGCCTTCTGGTCTGTCAGCGACCAAAGTAAGGCTTCAAGCGGGCCCTTAATGGGTCTGCCGAATAAAAGCGTAGCTGGCGGAAATCCTGTGGAAGTATGAGGAGATTCTCTGTAGCCAAATAAAGCTGCAGGAATGCAACAATCCCAATCTTCAGGTTTCACTTGTGCCAGTCTACTTAACATCATGTTGAGGTTTCCGTTAACACGTTCTACTAGCCCATTTCTGGCCAGAGTATAAGGCTTAGTGTAGATGTGCTGGTCCCTCAAGATCTTGACGATCTCATCCATCAACAGGTTTCGGTATGGAGATCCGTTATCCGTCATCACTTGCTGAGGGAATCCCAACCGAGTGAAAATCTGCACGAGGGCTTCTGCGACATGCTTGGCATCTGCGCATGTTAGTGGTATAGCTTCTGCCCATAAAGTGCATGTATCGACTAAGGTCAGGATAAACCTGTTCCTTCTTTTGGTCCTTTCGAAAGGCCCTAAAATGTCGATCACAACCCGTTCGAATGGGGTACCCACTATTGGCATTTTACCCAAAGAGACTGGGGGTGCCCGTTGCTTGGGTGGCACACGTTGGCACTGGGCACAAGATTTAACATATCTGATAACATCAGTATTTACTCCTGGCCACCAATAATGAGTGGTTATCCGTTGGTTTGTGGCGTTCTGTCCCATATGTCCGCTGAAGGGAAGAGAGTGCCCCATTTCTAGGATTTGGCTTCTGTACTGTTTTGGTACTAGGAGCTGGTTGTAACCTTGGTCAGGCTTGCCCGTTCTGCGATAAAGTACGCCATCCTTAGAAAAAATGTCCCCGTGCTGTTTGGGTTCCTTAGCCATGGGCAGTTTCATAAAGCAGGGTGCCAAAGTAGGGTCCTTGTATTGCGCTTCTTTAAGTTCCCTAGGTAACAAATTTGGCGCAGGCTCCCGTTCCTTCTTGGTTTGCCCTCTTGTAGTTACTGCTGCCACAATCGGCTCTTCCGGTTTCCCAATACACACGTATCTACCGCCAAGTATGACTGGGTAGATGGGATCATCCATAACAGCTGCTTTGATCACACCTCTGACAAAGTCAGAGTGTATCTCCACCAATGCGATGGGAAGCGCTGTAGGTGCATCACTCTTACGAACTCCACAAAGTTGGACGGTCTCTGCTGTCTCTTGACCGGGTTTGACCAGGTTTCTGGCAACAATGCAATCATAAGAAAGCCCCGTGTCAAATAAACAAGAAGTTTGAGAACCGTTCAAAATAACAGTACCTCGCATTGAGGGTCCATCCCCAACAGGTTGGGAATCACTGTCAATAATTCCGCCTTGCGAGACTGTTAATAAGCATCCGATGCGTTTTGGCTCGGTGTGCTCGGTCTGATCATATGTCCCTTGCTCAGGGGTTCTCCCTTTGCCACTTTGACCTTTCTGGCCACGCTGCCATGTAGGGCGGTCGGGTTGATCAGACTGTTTGGGGTGGTTGGGGTACTTGTTCTTGTAGAACTTGGATTTTCCCGGAGGGGGGTTTTGAGGTCCAGTTTCTCTGTTGTTATTCTGATTAGAAGCCTGAGAAGATTGCTCTAGGTTATTTTTTCGAAAATGCTCCTCTGTCGGTTTCCGCTTTGTGGCCGGTAGTTCAGCCAGCGCATTATGGTAACGCTCAGACTTCTCTAAGATGTCTTCGAGCTTTTTTGCACCCTGCTCAGCTAGAAATCTCCGGGTATCTGCAGACAATGTGTTCTTTATTTGTTCTGTTAAAACAAATTCCTCAAGACCTTCATAGGTAGAGGGGAGCTGCGAGAGCTCTAGGCACTTTGTCAGATATCCCTTCAAACGAGATGAGAACTGCTGAAAAGTTTCAGAATTCTCCTTCCTGCTGTTGCGAAACAGTTGCAAAAACTTTCGCGCATTCATTTCAAAGCGCTCCAGTAACGCTTTCTTCAACAGATCATAGTTGTCTTGTTGGCTGCTTTCCAGTTTGGCGTAAACATCATACGCACTACTTTTCAAAGCCTGGGAAAGCTTCATATTCCAACGCGACCTCTCCAAACCGTACAGAGTTGCTTACTTACTTACTTAGTCGTTCCCCTTCTACCGTGAGGTAGAGTTGCAATTTTCTCAAATTTTTCTAACCATGTGTCAATCTTCTCATTTGGACAAGGGAAAGATTCTAGCGGAAAAGACATAGCAGTGAGATGAGTAGCTTGAGTGTTAGAAGGATCAGTTACGGAAGAATGAGGAGAAGACTCTCCATTGCTGGAGGTAGAGGCAGCACCACGGCTTTGGAACTCTAGAGTTTTAAGAGCTAACTCATGCTGTCGTCGTTGCTCATTTTCTCTTTCCTCGTGCTTTCTCTCCCTCTCCTTCTCTCTTTCCTCATGCTGCCTCTCCTTCTCTCTTTCCTCACGCTCCTTCACTCTTTCCTCACGCTCCTCCCTCTCCCTCTCATGCTGTCTCTCCTTCCCTCGTTCTCTCTCCCTGCGGATTTCCATTTCTTCATCCATCCTCTTCTGCTCTTTAGCTTCAGCTGCTTTCCTCTCCGCATCATATCTCTCAAGTTCGTCTCTGACAAACGCTTTCGCTTCCTCTCCTTCCAGTCCCTCCTCTCTCGCTTCATCCCTGAGGAGTTGTCTAAGCTTTGCCCTCTCGGCCATATTATGTCAGTGACTGAGGCTAGTGGAGAAAGAAAATAGGAAAAAGGATACACTGGTTCCTACCACTTACGAGAAAATACCAAATAAAAGATGATATACTTCACCCTGGGATACCTCCTCCAAACATAAAATCTAACTATCGCTGCTATTAATCGGCAATAAAGCACCTAATGCAAACACGACTACGCCAACTAAATGGTAGTTAAGATTTCTTCTGAAAAATAAGTTGCTGCAGTGGAAACAAAATAATTATTGCAAAAATTAAAGAGAAAAATAATCCCTTAATTTTAAAATCCACTATAAGTTCGCCCATGAAGACAGTTAGGGTAAGGGAGGCAATTAATCTGGACAAATAGTCCGAAACGCACTCCTTAGCTTTTGCTCAAACGCCTACTACTTCAAAACCCTGTGAATGTTATACACTCACCACTTTACCAGCGTTTAGTATTACACAATCATTAATTAACATGTATTCCGACAAAATCAACCTGTAAACCAAATGTATAATGCTTCTTAATGCTGTGGAAAAAACTTATCAGTTTGTGTGGTCAGCACGCCCGTAAACAGATCGTTAGTCTAGGGGATACATTATTTAAAGATATAACAACTCACAAGACATCACACTCTTACTCTATTACAGAATAAAGAATCTTAAGTTCAAAATCCAGATAGACGAGTCCACATTTGTCGTACTCGTCTTCCTATTCTAAGTTCAAAAACCGGAAACGAGCCCACATTTGTCGTACTCGTCTTCCTATTCTAAGTTCAAAAATCCTACGGACGAGACCACATTTGTCGTAGATTTTGGATAGGAGAATTAAGACTTGGGTTGGTCCCTTCTGAATAGGTTGGAATGAGTGATAGTCACAGTGAGAGTTAGTAAAAAAGAAAATAGAATTTCCACAAACGAGATGATAGACTGTGATATAGAGGCTGTCTCTGAAAATCGAGGAAAATCCCCTCTCTTTTACCTATCCTCTACGACCAGCTTTTAAGGCGTCAGACAGTCTAAACACAGATAATATATATTACATATATTTCTATCTACTCACGGGCACGCACATACACGTGACGACAGTTAAATACACAGACGTGGGAAATCTATAACAATGAATATATATATTAGAACGGGCTAACCAACGCACTGATTTAGTTCAAGAGAGATTGTAATTATCATCAACAAATCTTCTCACAACACCTAAAAGAAATACATCAAGGAAAACATATACAAATAGTCATAAAATTCAAGAAAATGCTACAAGGATGATAACCCCGTTATGATCTTAACTCTAGGTTTAGCCCACAGCCCCGTTATGAGACAGATGATGGCCCAAAGAGTCCTAAATACATATGATTAGGGTCTAATGTTGTTCCCCTTAGAAGGTATAGACTGACTTTGACAGCAGTATCTATTCCAAAGGTACAATTAATACAACAAGTGAGTGCATTAAATAACGAACATCCTTCCGTCACTTTCACTCGGTTCTTTCATCCGGGTACCCAGGCGTTCGTTCGTACCTAAAAAAACTTGATGTTCATCACCGTCTGGCGCGACCTTAGGACACTTCTCTACAGTGAATCTAGATTCTTTGGATAAAGCGAATCCCAGCTCTACAATTACATGTTTTTTCCACTGTTTTTCGGGGAGCGTTCACTTTACCAGTTAAATTTTTGATTTACAGTTAATGTCACTTGAATCAGGTTTGATAAGCAAGTTTAAACGGGCACACAGAGTTCAGAAAAAAATCACGAGGATTCCCTTAATTTGGAAAAGATGACCAGTGGACAACTGCTCTCAACAGATAGTCTTGGTTCACTATCCACTCTTTCAATACTAGTCGGAAATGTTAATGTTATTTCTTGTAATTATTCTCGCCGCTAGGCAGCATGTACATTTAAATTTGTGGAGCAATATGAACTGGCTCAAAAAGCCCAATATATATATTTCTAGTCTTTAGAAACCGTTAGTGGGATTGGTATCTCTGTCTATCTCTGATGGCACCTGCACTGTCAGACCAGTGTTACTTGAAACAAAAACCCACGTGGTTAAAGATAGGAAATGTCTATGCTTCTCACAAATATGTCTCTTTACTAAACGCCGGCAAGTTGGGTTTACCCCAATATTCACTGAATGAAGAAAAACAATATATAATATAATATACAGAATACGTACTCGTTATAACTTACATTTTTAAACTGCAAGCGTACCGCTTGACTTATCCTTAAAACTTCCCGTAAAGTAAGTTATACTTAAAAAAAAATCATCAATCCTCATGAATTTAGGAACACGTGCGTGTTCCGTCAACATCTCATGAGGCTTCTAGCATTTATAAGTTAGTTTAGAAAATACTCTCGACTGAGTAGTTAGCAGTTAAATTAAATTCCTTACAGCTACTGGTTTAGTAAGCTAAAAATATCATTTATATGTATTTCCACTGCCACTCGTCGACTAGAGAATATAACAGACTTATAAATTAATCACTCTGCACAAATCTAACTAGTGAAATAACACTTTAAAACCTTCACAAAATACTAGATAATAATATATGATATATTTACCTCAAACACAGAAGTACTAAGAACTTAAACCACTTCGACCAAACTAAAGGCCATCTCTATTAACATAGATTATTTAGAAATCGAACGAAGGCTAGTTCTGTCTTACTGCGAAGTTACTGAGTGAAAAGAAATAAAGTTTCAAACTTGGGTTAATATTTTAAACAGACAAAGAGGTGAACGTTTATTTCGTAGAACGAAATGCTCTCCCCTTTCCGGCTTTAACGATACGTTTAACACCTAACATGTCGTAGCTGCCACCTACTGACCAAGATGCACGCGTGTCAGTTTCAAATCTCCCAGACTATATGTCTGCTCTACGCCGTATAGGTGACAGTTTTAACGCCTACCTAAGCGCTCAGCCCGAAGCAACCCGCGCGTGACAGGTGCAAATGTAGACATAAAGTCTGCTCTATGTCCAGCGAAACGAATTTTTCGCACCTCCTCGTCTACCTGCGCGACTGACATCTGATGCAATAAGGTTACTAGTCAGTATGAGAAAGAAAAACGATGATGGGAAAGAAATATATTTTTCGCAACGAATGCGAAAATACAGGGAAACGGTACAGAGATGTAACAAAAATTAGCTGCTACGGGTGAAAGAATAGGAAGAGGATCTAGGCAATTTATAGATCATAAACCTATGTGACAGGACGTCCCCCCTTTAAGATATGGAATCACTCCATGTCTACGTTATGAAAATAAATTTCCTATATCCGTAGCTTCCGGGTGTCTGTCCTCTTCCCTCTCATCTCCCCTCTCCATCTCTCTCCAATTCCTACTCAAGTCTCCTCCCAAAATTTCCTTCCTCTGGAATGTCTCCCATGCGCACTTGAAAGAGCGTCGCCGCTTCTGACATTTTTCAAAGATTTCGTGTGTGCGCAGTGGAATTTCCATGCCACTATCGTCATCTTCGTCAGTTTTGGCGATCGTCAGGAGATGGTCGGAGGTTGGCACTGGTTTTTCCAAGTATCTCTTTAGGAGATTTAAATGGAAAACCTTCTCCTTTCCTTGAATAGAGATCTGGTAGTTAGCCTTAGAAATCTTTTTCAGGACGGTAAACGGCCCTTGCCATCCGATCCTCAGTTGGTTGTTCTCCGTAGGGAGTAACACCAAAACTTTCTCTCCTGCTTCTAATTCTCTCTCTTTCGCGACTTTCCTGAATCGGTTAGCGTGCTTTGTGCGTGCTCGTTTAAAGTTAGTCGTTGCTAGGTCCCATCCTAGTTTCAACCTATACTTTAAATCCGATACGTATTTACTGGCTGAGACGACTGTCTCATCAGCCTTCTGGTCTGTCAGCGACCAAAGTAAGGCTTCAAGCGGGCCCTTAATGGGTCTGCCGAATAAAAGCGTAGCTGGCGGAAATCCTGTGGAAGTATGAGGAGATTCTCTGTAGCCAAATAAAGCTGCAGGAATGCAACAATCCCAATCTTCAGGTTTCACTTGTGCCAGTCTACTTAACATCATGTTGAGGTTTCCGTTAACACGTTCTACTAGCCCATTTCTGGCCAGAGTATAAGGCTTAGTGTAGATGTGCTGGTCCCTCAAGATCTTGACGATCTCATCCATCAACAGGTTAAGGTATGGAGATCCGTTATCCGTCAGCACTTGCTGAGGGAATCCCAACCGAGTGAAATCTGCACGAGGGCTTCTGCGACATGCTTGGCATCTGCGCATGTTAGCGGTATAGCTTCTGCCCATAAAGTGCATGTATCGACTAAGGTCAGGATAAACCTGTTCCTTCTTTTGGTCCTTTCGAAAGGCCCTAAAATGTCGATCACAACCCGTTCGAATGGTGTACCCTGTAGTGGATTTTGATGGTATTGTATGGTTGATGTCACCTAGTGTGATGTATGAGGTCAGCCTTCACTTTCTTTCCTTTCCTGATGAAGGCCTTGTGGCCGTAACGTAGACTATTTTCTTTGTCTTTTGTCCTCGTAAGACGAATCACCTTTTTTCGATTTTTTCTCATGTGTTTTGCCGCGGCATTCAAATAAAGACCAAGTATCGAAACACGCCCAAGAAATGACTGTCTCGATCAAGAGCTAATGTCCGTTTCTTGTCCATTTCCTTACTTTATGTCAACTCGGGGACGTGAATTTTTTTCCTTTCACCCCCACTTGCGTCTTTTTGCCGTTCGACTTCAAACACGTGTTCAGTCATATTTTTCCTTTTTTGTGTCCTCCGTTCTCTCCCGTCTACAAAGGGTAAACGTTTCGTCTGCACTTCTAACCGTTAGTTTTAAATGGCAGTGGGAAGGGCTGGCATGGGCGAGCATGTCTCCTAGTATCTTACGCATTATTTTTAACCCTACATTTCATCGTTAATTTTGGAGATATTTTAACGTTGTATCATGGTGACATCATCACATACCCACTATTGGCATTTCACCCAAAGAGACTGGGGATGCCCGTTGCTTGGGTGGCACACGTTGGCACTGGGCACAGGATTTAACATATCTGATAACATCAGTATTTACTCCTGGCCACCAATAATGAGTGGTTATCCGTTGGTTTGTGGCGTTCTGTCCCATATGTCCGCTGAAGGGAAGAGAGTGCCCCATTTCTAGGATTTGGCTTCTGTACTGTTTCGGTACTAGGAGCTGGTTGTAACCTTGGTCAGGCTTGCCCGTTCTGCGATAAAGTACGCCATCCTTAGAAAAAATGTCCCCGTGCTGTTTGGGTTCCTTAGCCATGGGCAGTTTCCTAAAGCAGGGTGCCAAAGTAGGGTCTTTGTATTGCGCTTCTTTAAGTTCCCTAGGTAACAAATTTGGCGCAGGCTCCCGTTCCTTCTTGGTTTGCCCTCTTGTAGTTACTGTTGCCACAATCGGCTCTTCCGGTTTCCCAATACACACGTATCTACCGCCAAGTATGACTGGGTAGATGGGATCATCCATAACAGCTGCTTTTATCACACCTCTGACAAAGTCAGAGTGTATCTCCACCAATGCGATGGGAAGCGCTGTAGGTGCATCACTCTTACGAACTCCACAAAGTTGGACGGTCTCTGCTGTCTCTTGACCGGGTTTGACCAGGTTTCTGGCAACAATGCAATCATAAGAAAGCCCCGTGTCAAATAAACAAGAAGTTTGAGAACCGTTCAAAATAACAGTACCTTGCATTGAGGGTCCATCCCCAACAGGTTGGGAATCACTGTCAATAATTCCGCCTTGCGAGACTGTTAATAAGCATCCGATGCGTTTTGGCTCGGTGTGCTCGGTCTGATCATATGTCCCGTGCTCAGGGGTTCTCCCTTTGCCACCTTGACCTTTCTGGCCACGCTGCCATGTAGGGCGGTCGGGTTGATCAGACTGTTTGGGGTGGTTGGGGTACTTGTTCTTGTAGAACTTGGATTTTCCCGGAGGGGGGTTTTGAGGTCCAGTTTCTCTGGGGTTATTCTGATTAGAAGCCTGAGAAGAGTGCTCTAGGTTATTTTTTCGAAAATGCTCCTCTGTCGGTTTCCGCTTTGTGGCCGGTAGTTCAGCCAGCGCATTATGGTAACGCTCAGACTTCTCTAAGATGTCTTCGAGCTTTTCTGCACCCTGCTCAGCTATCAATCTCCGGGTATCAGCAGACAATGTGTTCTTTATTTGTTCTGTTAAAACAAATTCCTCAAGACCTTCATAGGTAGAGGGCAGCTGCGAGAGCTCTAGGCACTTTGTCAGATATCCCTTCAAACGAGATGAGAACTGCTGAAAAGTTTCAGAATTCTCCTTCCTGCTGTTGCGAAACAGTTGCAAAAACTTTCGCGCATTCATTTCAAAGCGCTCCAGTAACGCTTTCTTCAACAGATCATAGTTGTCTTGTTGGCTGCTTTCCAGTTTGGCGTAAACATCATACGCACTACTTTTCAAAGCCTGGGAAAGCTTCACATTCCAACGCGACCTCTCCAAACCGTACAGAGTTGCAATTTTCTCAAATTTTTCTAACCATGTGTCAATCTTCTCATTTGGACAAGGGACAGATTCTAGCGGAAAAGACATAGCAGTGAGATGAGTAGCATGAGTGTTAGAAGGATCAGTTACGGAAGAATGAGGAGAAGACTCTCCATTGCTGGAGGTAGAGGCAGCACCACGGCTTTGGAACTCTAGAGTTTTAAGAGCTAACTCATGCTGTCGTCGTTGCTCATTTTCTCTTTCCTCGTGTTGTCTCTCCCTCTCCTTCTCTCTTTCCTCATGCTGCCTCTCCTTCTCTCTTTCCTCACGCTCCTTCTCTCTTTCCTCACGCTCCTCCCTCTCCTTCTCATGCTGTCTCTCCTTCTCTCGTTCTCTCTCCCTGCGGATTTCCATTTCTTCATCCATCCTCTTCTTCTCTTTAGCTTCAGCTGCTTTCCTCTCCGCATCATATCTCTCAAGTTCGTCTTTGACAAACGCTTTCGCTTCCTCTCCTTCCAGTCCCTCCTCTCTCGCTTCATCCCTGAGGAGTTGTCTAAGCTTTGCCCTCTCGGCCATATTATGTCAGTGACTGAGGCTAGTGGAGAAAGAAAATAGGAAAAAGGATACACTTGTTCCTACAATTACGAGAAAATACCAAAAAAAAGATGATATACTTCACCCTGGGATACCTTCTCCAAAAATAAAATCTAACTATCGCTGCTATTAATCGGCAATAAAGCACCTAATGCAAACACGACTACGCCAACTAAATGGTAGTTAAGATTTCTTCTGAAAAATAAGTTGCTGCAGTGGAAACAAAATAATTATTGCAAAAATTAAAGAGAAAAATAATCCCTTAATTTTAAAATCCACTATAAGTTCGCCCCTGAAGACAGTTAGGGTAAGGGAGGCAATTAATCTGGACAAATAGTCCGAAACGCACTCCTTAGCTTTTGCTCAAACGCCTACTACTTCAAAACCCTGTGAATGTTATACACTCACCATTTTACCAGCGTTTAGTATTACACAATCATTAATTAACATGTATTCCGACAAAATCAACCTGCAAACCAAATGTATAATGCTTCTTAATGCTGTGGAAAAAACTTATCAGTTTGTGTGGTCAGCACGCCCGTAAACAGATCGTTAGTCTAGGGGATAAATTATTTAAAGATATAACAACTCACAAGACATCACACTCTTACTCTATTACAGAATAAAGAATCTTAAGTTCAAAATCCAGATAGACGAGTCCACATTTGTCGTACTCG
>JAMPIV010017688.1:360000-381895 GCA_024509875.1 Oreohelix idahoensis | reverse complement strand
AACACACATATATCCAAACAAATTAATCTATATTAATATTAATTATCATTATCTAATTTTCTAACTATCATTTATACAAATAATACTATTAAATATTATTGACAATAGACTATGTCATCTGCACATGTAGTACACTTCTAAACTAAAATACACAAGTAATTTCATTACAAACCAATATTATTATTACCCCAATAATTCCCCCAAATACAAATCATAACCAACACCTTTAATTATTTCACACAATACTAACAACCCACATTATACTAATATACAAAACTTAAAATATTAAACGACCCCAATATCCTAACTATAATTCCTCCCCTAAACAACACCTCAAATACTCTTTTTCCTTAAACATTCCTTTCCTTCACACAATTCAACCTACCCCACATTTAACTTCTACTATTTCTCACACCCATCTCTCATCAATCATTTATATCATTAATAATCCCCTTTAATATTATTGTTATACAATACTCTCTCCATTATTATTTATTTATCATCATACTTTCTATATGGATATACCTTTTTCTACATATACTATTACACACACAGATGTATTGAATCTTGTAGTGTCCCCCCCCCCCCCCCCCCCCCCCCCCCCTGTATAGTGTTGTTATGGGGATGACATTTTGTCTAAATTACCACCACAGCAAAGCGGGATACACTAAACAGTTCTTGCTGGACCAGATGCAAGTCAACTATTTGGACGTTTCTCCAGGACCCAGGCTCCTCCAAAAAAGCGAAGGTAAAGTTGTCAAACGTCAGTCCCTATTTAACTTAAGGTAAGGCCAAGGTAAACCTACAGCAGATACTGCCATAGGGAGTGGAATTGTTAGAAACTTTACTGTACTAGGTCTGAGCTTAAAGACGTGAAGTGACCGGTTCCCTTCCTTGCGGCTTGTCCTCCGTAATTCAAGAGCAAAGTCAGATATCCTTTACAGCTGGGTAGACAGGAGATCATGACGAAGATCAAAATTATACAGCTAAAATATTTTGGCCACATAAAAAAACATAACACCTTATTGAAGACCATACTAGAAGGAAGAGTTGAAGGCAAACACGCAAGAGGAAGATGGCGATATATGTGGAAAAATAACATCAAAAGATGGACTAGGAATCTATTAGAGTGCACCATCAAGACAAGTGACAGGAAAGAATCTATCAGAGTGCACCATCAAGACAAGTGACAGGAAAGAATCTATCAGAGTGCACCATCAAGACAAGTGACAGGA
The DNA here is from genome assembly GCA_024509875.1 of Oreohelix idahoensis. NCBI lineage: Eukaryota > Metazoa > Mollusca > Gastropoda > Stylommatophora > Oreohelicidae > Oreohelix > Oreohelix idahoensis. The sequence goes on along the minus strand of JAMPIV010017688.1, from coordinate 380,660 downwards.
AAGAATCTATTAGAGTGCACCATCAAGACAAGTGACAGGAAAGAATCTATCACAGTGCACCATCAAGACAAGAGACAAGAAAGAATCTATTAGAGTGCACCATCAAGACAAGTGAAAGGAAAGAGTCTATCACAGTGCACCATCAAGACAAGTGACAGGAAAGAATCTATCACAGTGCACCATCAAGACAAGTAAGAATCTATTAGAGTGCACCCTCAAGACAAGTGACAGGAGAAAGTCTATCACAGTGCACCATCAAGACAAGTGACAGGAAAGAATCTATTAGAGTGCACCATCAAGACAAGTGACAGGAAAGAATCTATTAGAGTGCACCATCAAGACAAGTGACAGGAAAGAATCTATCACAGTGCACCATCAAGACAAGAAAGAATCTATTAGAGTGCACCATCAAGACAAGTGACAGGAAAGAGTCTATCACAGTGCACCATCAAGACAAGTGACAGGAAAGAATCTATCACAGTGCACCATCAAGACAAGTGACAGGAAAGAATCTATCACAGTGCACCATCAAGACAAGTGACAGGAAAGAATCTATCACAGTGCACCATCAAGACAAGAGACAAGAAAGAATCTATTAGAGTGCACCATCAAGACAAGTGAAAGGAAAGAGTCTATCACAGTGCACCATCAAGACAAGTGACAGGAAAGAATCTATCACAGTGCACCATCAAGACAAGAGACAAGAAAGAATCTAGAGTGCAACCATCAAGACAAGTGACACCAGAATCAAGACACCAGTGACAAGGAAAAGATCTATCAGAGTGCACCATCAAGACAAGTGACAGGAAAGAATCTATCACAGTGCACCATCAAGACAAGGGACAGGAAAGAATCTATTAGAGTGCACCCTCAAGACAAGTGACAGAAGACGTTGGAGATCCATTGCTGCCGACCTTTGATGTGAAGATGGCACCTGATGATGATGATGAGACTGGAGCGTGACACTGCCTGGTGTTGATTTACAAGAGCTCGTCTGATCTCATAATGTGTTTTCCAAAAGCTGCCACTTAACAAAGCTCCCAGGGACAACTAGGATAGAACACCTGTAACGGAACTCTCAGTCTCTCAAGTTCTCTGACTAGAAATGTAGTAATGAAAGAAACAAATATATAGACAGAAGAGAAGATGAATCTTTCAAAGCACTACAATACTTCTTGTTTATGCAGACTGTCCGCTGAAAACCATAAACTTGTTTGAAATGTCATTACACATGTTTTCTCTTCTTCATTTTGAAGTGTCATACCGTTGGCATAAATGATCTAATCCCTTCATAACTTCCTGTCCAACATGTTGCTTCTTTCTGTATTCTCATGTTCATGCCACCATGTCAAACTGAGAGATGAGAAGAAGACGCTGGCGATGGATAGAACACACATTGAGAAAACATGTTGATAGCGTTACAAGGCAGTCCTTGTTCTGGAATCCATACGGTAAGAGAGGTAGAGGGAGAGGAAGGAACACAAGGAGAAGAGAACTGGAGACGGGTATAAAAGGCATGAAGAAGGCATGTAAAGACTTTGATCTGATGGCACGAGACAGGAAGACTTGTTCAAGGCCTATGCTCCTTGGGGAGCTGACAAGTGATGATAATGACGTCAAACTGATCATGGCTGACTCTCTTGTACATACTTGTTCTCTGTTTACTTCAATCTTTCCTCTTGTCACAATATATATCAGATTGTCAGAGTTGCTCAGAGGTATGGCGTTCACCTCTTATTTTATAGGTACCAGGTTTGCTCCCAGCACAGGAAAGAATTGATGGAAATTGTTTCAGAACCAGTGGTTCCAAATTATGTCACACCCCCTTCCCCCAACCCCACCACCCACCCATCTTCTGGGTAGTGAGATCGAATGCCTAGCCTTCTCTGATAAGGGCGAAAAAATAGGAGGTATCGTGTGCAAGTTGCGCACGTTAAAAAATACCCCGGCTGTTGGAAATCGTAGAGAGTAGGCCGCAAGGCCGTTGCCCTGCCAAAGTTTAAAAATATTAGGAAACTTACCCAGCACAATTATATTTATAGAATGTGTGATTCTCATACAAACACATTGGGATCATCATCGGTGCTACGGAGTTCGTGCACTGTGATGAGATCCTCCTTATGTGATCGAAGGCAGGAGATCGGAGCATTGATGGAGTTGTCCATGTCCAATGAAGATTGTCCTTAAAACCAAACCAAACCAAACAGTATACAGCCGCTGTTCTCTTAAAATATGTCCAAAGAAAGCGAATCGAAGGTAAGTAGTAAGCGTCGCTCACCAAGAGCTGACGCTCAGTGACAATCGATAAAGTCGAGTCTAGTCAGTAAGCTTCCCTAGCGCGCTTCCTTCTTTCAGGACATTCTCTGTATTCTTCCTAGCTTTCCGTGTTAATTTTAGCATTCTTTTTATAACTACATCTCTGAGGCATCCATGGATGTTCTTGATTGTTTACTAATTGTCCATCACCACTTCTGTATGTCAGAATTGGCTCTATATGAAGAATTCTTACTGAATTGCTTCTACTGGCAAAAGATTTCTTGTATACAATATTTTTTTCTCATTTCATTGAACGCTGTGTTTCTTTGCAATATTCTGCTCTTCACTTTTGCTCTGAGGTGCCTATCATGTGAATCTATTGACTTGTACGAAATGTGCATTTACTTTCATGATCGCGCATTCTGGAATAGTCATTTTACTTATTCAATGTCTCCCTGACATAGAGACCAAGGCCGGTTATGACTGCCACTAGAACGCCATAGAATGTAAACTAGGACCAGTCACGGAATCCAAAAACATACCGGAGTTTAGTTTCAAACGATTAAGTTACCCGCCAGAGTATGGCTAGAAATAATTACATTGTACGCTGTCTACTGCATGCCCTTATGACGGCACTTAAGTCTACTTTCATTCATTTCTATTTTCCTTCAGAAGTATGGAAACGCGGAAAACAGTGGCACGAAAGCATAGAAGCTTCATCTATGATGAACAGTGAGGCTTCACGGGATAAATATATACAATTATGATAGAGACTCGTTTTTTATACTTACCCGAACTGTTAAATATCAATGGGAAGAATTACAGAAATTGACCTCCACAAAGAAACAGGCAGGAAATATTTCGGGAAAAAAAATATCCCGCGGACTGAAGTTTATTGGGAAGAGATGCTTGTTGTTTCAACAGGCGCGCAATTTTAGTTCCCAGGACGGAACGCGCAATGAAAAGACTGCAACTGTGGTGGGAAAGGATGGGACAGGAAATTACCGCTAAGGCAATTGTCTAAAAGAGGATAATGGGCTATGGGTATTAGCAATCGTGGGTTGGCTTTTCCCCCTTATAACTAGGTCAAGCAGTAGAAATTCATTATATTATAAGATTATAACAAAGTGTATTTGTCTAAGGTAGTAATTATTTGTAAATGTGTTCTTAATGCAGTTTCTTTTAAAAATTCATATTGTTAAAAAACCAGATTCAAACACTGACTTTTAAAAATCTCAACAGGCATATGCATGGGTTTCTATCATCTTCGTGTTCGTCTCCATATTCTCTTTCTGCGCCGAGACTCATCCCATGTTCAAGGTCAAGGCTAAAGATATGACACATTTTGCTTCCTTCTACGAGTTCTTCAACGTGCAGTCGATTCCATGGGCACAAGTAATCGCTGCTGCTAGACAAAACTCTACAGTTCACACAAACCTCACGCAACATGAACAAAATTCTTCAAGTTTAAACTCATCGTGGACGAACCGCTCCACAGGCAGGAGTGATGGTATACAGAAACGTTCAATAAGCAAGCAATACGACGTTAATTACGGCTGCAATATATTGTGCTGCTCTCGAATCCCAAAAGAGGAGTAAAAATAACAACATTGACCCGGGTGAAAAAGAGTTACCTCACCCTGTCCTTCTTCTGATGGACGTCATCTGCCTCATTTTCTTCACTTTGGAGTACTTGACTCGATTTGTGTGCTCACCTAGTAAACTCAACTTCTTACGCGCCCTTCAAAACGTAGTAGATTTCTTAGCCTTTGCACCAGACTACGTGGAGGTCTTGTTTTTAATAATAGACCCCAACCAGAAAGAAGGGGTAGCTATAATGGAGATGCTTTTCATTCTTCGAATTCTCCGACTTTTCCGGATTTTTCGACTCATTCGACACGTTCCAGGACTGTGGATCTTGTTATACACCTTAAAGGCAAGCTTCAATGAGCTCATGTTAATGTGTGTGTTTCTGTTGATAGGTATGGTTGTGTTTGCAACCTTAGTCCACTTCGTTGAGCCTCACGGCACTTTTAATAACATTCCGGTTGGATTTTGGTGGAGCGTAGTAACCATGACAACTGTTGGTTACGGTGACATGCATCCTGAAACGGCGGCAGGGTATATTATCGGGTCATGCTGCGCGGTGGCCGGACTCCTCATGATCGCCTTCACAGTTCCCAATTATAGTGAGTAATTTTGTGCTTTACTATACTCACGTTCAATATGGATTAGCTCGTAGAGATAGAGAGATTGAAAGAATGAAGGACGATGTAGAATATGACATGCCTAGAAGTAGGAGTCGTCTTGATGCAGAGAGGATTGGATCACTGACGTCCCTAACGCTCACGAGGAAATCACAACAGACAGCTACGACAACCAGAAACGGAAAGTCATACACACACGTCAGCAGCAGATCAGACGCTGAAAATCCGGCAGCGTCGTCTCAGGCTTCCCCTGAAAGAGAGATCCACGACAAAGTCATGGTCATGGAACTTGGGGAAAAGGTTGTCTAATGCAGGGGTTCTCAAGATACTACTGGTGACACACACTCCTGTGCGATATCCCGACACAGCGTTATTAATAGAATTATTATTAATAATGTACTGGTTCTGTGGGTACAATTGACATTTAACGATCTACTTCGTGGTCTTTGAGGACACACTGCTTTGAAACTTTAGTGTTTTCCCACAACGTAACTGTTTGAATGGAATATCGCCAGAATTCTTACCTACCTTAAAGAGTTTGTGCTATGATAGTGCGAGACGAAACTTTGAGAGGAAAGATTGATTTCGCCTTAATATTGAGTTGTTGGTTATCACAGTCTTTCTTTGTTGTTAAAAAGATCTTATTTTGTCTTCGCTAATGTACATAAGACAAAGAAATTGGAAAAAAAGACGATGGCCAGGGATTTAATTAAAACAAACAAATATTATTAAATATTTTTAATGGTTGACAATCCATTCAGTTACAAAGCAATTTTTGAGATTTTGAGACAAGGAAGCAAACATATTTCATGAAATAGGGCAAAACTGTCTTAATATTTTGTTGAAATGCATCCTCTCTTTTACATGTTCTCTGTTAATGTTTTGTGGATTTTTTTAAACTGTTAAAAATTGAGACTTTATAGCCAGTAATTCCTTTGTTTAAAACAATTTTAGCCTCACTTGTACAAATAAAAACATTATGTATAAACTAATCAGGAATAGATTGGTCTGAGAGTTATCAAAATACAGCAGCAACGTTTTTTGTCTAGCATGATCTACTCAAAAGCAAGTTACTGTGTATTGTAGTTTAAGAAAATTACAATGGAAAAAGGATTGTGTGACAGTTCTATATAACAAAACAACCTACATTACGATGAAATATGTCTTCTTAAAGACACGAGAACTGCAGAAAGGTGGGGGGACTGGCAGACCGTAAAGCAGAAAAAAATAAGAAGACATATGTACAATGTACATAATACACGCATGGTTTCTTTCCTGCTTATTAGTAAATAAGATATTTCGATCCAATATCTGACTCCACAAATAATTTTCAAAAAAATAACAATGTTTAACACATGACAGATGTATAGCAGATGTTGGCACTTATCGATCAAACCTTATGATGTTATTTATACATGTTCCTTATTTTTTAAAAATACTATTCAAAATTCTAGTCATTGATGTGTACAGGATCATTACACATTACACATACACCATCTGAGGCTACGATGGCTGAAAATAGCATTCATAAACACCAGTGGCATGAAGACACCGTAGTCGCAATGTTGCATGAAGTCAAGTGACTTCTTAAAATAGCTCGAGTGAAGCTGAATTTAAAAACCAAAGGGGGACAATCAAGAATAGTTGACCAGTGGATGAACTTTGAAAAAGAAATACGGCCTCAAAAACAAAGCCGTAATTCTCAGGTTGTTGTTTTTGTTGTTTAACTAGGGCTGCTGAGGTTCTCGCTTTTGTCCAGCCAATACCAGGCTGAAGATTCTTTGATATTATCTACACTGTAGATGTAGGCTTTTCCTGTGGCTTTCTGCCATTTCGAAACGTGTTTAAAGAGTTGAAGTCATGACCTCCAGTTTCTCCAGCTTGGCTTGCATGTAAAAGATCACCACATCTGGTCCCAAGCTAGGAGAAAGAAGCGCGTGGCATATTGTGCATTCCGCGCCATCCAAGGGGGCTCTCCAAATAGGCAGAGCTAAAATACTGTGTTCTGGTTCTTGGCTCTCCCAAGAAGTTAGCACGTTCTTCACAGAGCCACTTTTCAACTTCCCCTGCCTCACAGACAGAGATTAACTTTCACATATGTATAATATTGCATTGTGCTTAGGTGGTGGTCATATAAGGATGACTCTAGATATGCCTTCATGCATTAATTCTCATGTAAAGTTCCCTCAATTCTGATCCGCTTTGATAAAATTTGAATTCGGCTCGGCAAATTTTAGCATAAGTTTTAAATATAAAGATTTATGAAAATCAGGCCATTTAGTTCTTAAGATATGTCTGGCTAAGCAAATGCCTTCAACAATATAATTTACTGAAAAGTTAACTCCAAGCAGATGCTCAGTCAACTACTTAATACTGCGAGGAAGTCCGTTGATTCCCTGCATCATGAGATGTGATTCCGCACGCCATCTCAAGGCAAGCACTTCACAGAACTGTTTTAACTGAATTAATTACTGTGTGCAAATAATGGCTCTTCACTGCGGTAGATAAAGAAGGTGTTGCCTTCAAGACACAAACCTGCTCGTGCGTTAATATTGTATGTTCGAACATTTGTTGGCGATATGAGTTACTGATTTGTCCGATTAATTGAATTGTCCTTCATTCGTTTTTGCTTTTGTTCATCTTCCTTTACTTAAGTTTACGAAAAATGCTATGATAAAAAATAAAACAATCAAAGTTAGTTCAATAGCAGATACTGACGAAGGGGAGTGAAGTGTGAGCCACTTTACTAAGTCTGGCTTCATGAGGTCGAGTGATTAGGTCCCTTCCTCGCTGCTTTTGCTTTCCCAAACTCAAAAGCAGTAGGCAAAGTTTAACAACGGTAGGGTTAAATCCGAAAGTTGCAAAAATCAGCAAGGTGCCATGCTAGCTAAAAAAAGTCACCGTGTGCTTAAAACTTTCTAAAACACAGAAAGTATTTATAGAAAATTAAAGGTGAAGGATGTGGAGAAACTGGAGGGCTGTTGAGGTTGATATTTACTTCTATTTTTGTTCTTAGCAGCTGTTGACTCTTGCAGGTAGGAATCACAGACAAGAATCGATATAATTAAAAGAACCATACAATGTTTAATACAGTATCGACTTTCCCCAGAGTCCTCTTAGAAAATGGCTATTGAACTACAGCAGCGAGACTTGTAATACTTCACACTAAGATTATTATCATTATAATGAGTAATATTTTACCCTTGATAAGGTGTTATAAGGGAAGAATGAACGTTGAGCTCTTATCTAGGTACGGTAACCTGAGATGGGATTAGAAGAACATAGATCTTCACCCCGCCCATTCTCTCTCCTGAGGCAATGTAATATTGTTCTGGCTTAGAGCCACAAGTATTAATGTGCATATATATTTGCATGTGTGTGTGTGTGTCGGTGAGAAGTAATAAATGACAGCACAAAAGTAGATTAAATCTAACTATTCTTAACGTTTATTCTGCCTTTATAATCTGGTACTCATTTTCCGCGGTCTTACACGTTGCGGTTCCGCACTTTACGAGCGTTTTTCCAAGAGCTCTCGAGCAAGTTTGATACTTTATTTAACCTGTCTATTGTTCTTTCATTGTATCCATTCTCGTTTTACGTACACACTCACGACATTGACCCAGGGAAAGACGGTATCTGATTATTTTGGACCCTTGACGAGGCAAACAAGATAGAGACACTCCGTGTTAGATGGAAGAAAAAGGGCTCGAAAAATAAATAGAAACAAGCACATCGTTTTGTGACATTTATCTTTGCTAATTAACTCTTTTTTCGCTCCAGCTGTTTTTTTTTTTTTAGTTTTACCCAAGCACAAAATGCAAGGTAAATTATTTCTAGAGATGACATTTGAAAACAAGAAGTAAACACGTTCATTTTTATGAGAAATATCTCATGATTGATATATAATTGTTGTAAGTTTGCCAAAAAAATATTTTAAAATGTTATAGGTCTCATATGCATCAAACAAGACTGTTTATATCAGATCAAGTACAGGCATTACAAAATCTGACAAAAACTAAAACGGCTTATTAGGTGGCCTTTGAGGAACTGTATACTACATCATTGCGTTTAATAGGCTCTTGGGATAAAAAGAGTTAATGTTCGTGTGCGAAGCACTCAGTTGTTTTAGAACAAAGGTGTTTTTTTTCCTCAGAAGAAGAGACTTTTACAAACAGACTGCAAATATTGGTTTTTAAATTTACTTTATCATTACTGCTAAGTGTTGAATGTTAATGCCGAATATTTCTGTTGTACAACATCCCGACTGTCGAAACTAAAGATCCACCTTTGGAAAAAGGGGAAGTGTGAACATAGAACTGTGGAAGAATCATTGAGTAGACTCCGAAATGAGTTTATTCATGGCTGTGTTAGAGGCTTCACAATGCTAGGTCAAGTTCTTTTATGATTTGGGGTGATCAGTTTCCTTCCTGATTTTTCCGTCGCTAACCGAAGAGCAGAGTCAGGTACCAATTTACAGCTGGGTAAACTGGAGCGTGACGACCACCAAGTTTTGATAACGAAACCCGGAAACTGTGCCGCGAAAACCAAACCGCTTAGCCAATAGATCGCTCTTGCCGAGAATAAAAGGACCAAAATGTGATGGCCCGATTACCAAAGTGAAGCTCACGAAAAGAACCGGAAAAGTACGAGTGGAATAAGCGGCGAGGAATAGACGCTGGCGTTATATTGGACACAAATTTAAAAAAAACTAGGTAATAACATTACAAGGCAGGCCTTGTTCTGCAATCACCAGTATATGAGAATTCGAGGGAAATAAAAAGAACTCAGAGATCGGAACTGGAAACAGACAAGAAAGGGATAAAGAAAACATGTGACGACCATATAGGGACGGTACAAGACTGGAAGCATTGGTGTGGATTTAATGAAAGCTTGTGCACTACAAACAAGTGCCAGTGAAATAAGGGGTGAGATAAGACATTACATTTTTGTATTCATTTAATCTCATACTTTCTAACATTCTGATTGGTTGTCATAAACATTACCGCAAGACTTCAGTATTCACAAACATCGAAATTTTACCTCTTTTTGAAAATATTACTGTTTATTATTAGGTAATATTCCGCATTTAGCAGCATTGTTTGCGTATATAGTTTGTAAATACAACCACCATTTGTGTGTTTTACAGTTTGTATTTATGAAACGAAAGATTTCATTTGAATGAAATATTGACTGAATATGTGTAGATTATTTCACGGGTAAGATAAAATGCACATTTAACTGTAGAAAAGAAAGAACAAGTGTGAGAGAAGGAGAGCGATAGATAGAGAAAGAGAGAGAGAGAGAGAGAGAGAGAGAGAGAGAGAGAGAGAGAGAGAGATGTAGAAGGATAGAGACGGGGTTAAATATATTTGGATTTAAAAAGTGTTTAATGCGGGAATTCATACTGATTGATATTTGTAACAAGGTCGAATAAATTTGATCACAGTATGTAGAAAACGATCCTTGATACTATGGATCTTATACTGATTATACTGATTATGAAAAAGCGATCGAGAGAAAGAGAGAGACAGACAGACAGGCAGGCAGACAGACAGACAGGCATGCAGGCAGGCGGGCAAATACGAGTAGAAAGGCAGACAGACATACATGCACGCAGGCAGGCGGGCTGCTGGGCAGGCAGATAGACAGACAGACAGAAAAAACAAACAAACTAAACAAGCAAAAAAGAAAGAAAAAATAAAGAAATGAAAGAAAGAAGGAAGAAAGAAAATAGAAAAGAAAGAAAAGACTTTAAAATAGAAAAAACTTATATAGATGACTATTGTAGCCATGTAAAAGTGTGCCTGAATGAAAAAAAAGCGATACTGAATGAGTAAAGCAGTCCGTTTTTGTGTGCTTGAAAGAGTGAGTAAGCACGGAAGAGAATGAACGACATCATATATGTTTTCATTGCACGGAGCTTTCATTGCACCGAGAAACATGTGGAAATAAGAAAAAAAGATTCCAACACCACAGTCATCATGAATGTCAAGCCATTCTTATTGTGTGGTTCTCAAACATGGAGAAAAAAATATATAACATGAAGTATACATAATTTCATGAACAGATGTGCGTAATACGTAGAAGGAGTTAAATGGGTTGACAGGATCACTAATGTGGAGCTGATGACAAGATCACTAATGTGGAGCTGATGACAAGATCACTAATGTGGAGATGATGACAAGATCACAAATGTGGAGCTGATGACAAGATCACAAATGTGGAGATGATGACAAGATCACTAATGTGGAGCTGATGGAAAGAACCAGACACACACCAGAAAAACAGGACGTGAGAAGAAGACGCTGGCATTGGATAGGGAACACATTAAGAAAGACAGTTGATTGCGTTACAAGGTAGTCCATTTTTTGGAATCTCTCAGGGAAAGAGAGATAGCGTGTGGTGAAGTGGGATGTTATAAATATTTATAGGGGACTTAGTGTACTGACTGAGATCAGCTGTGAAGGTATCTATATCTATTAAGAGTAGTGTATTATAGATAACCTTACTTGCTACCACATATCTATATATCTCAGTCAGAATTATTCTGGAATAGTGTGATGACTACGTTATGTGTCTAGGGTATGTGTATGATGAAGTGTAAGTCACAACAACAGACAGATAACAATTTAATTTAATCCACTACTCTTGACAACACTGTGACACTCACATACATATAACACTCTATGAGAATATCTTAAGGAGTCACTGATAACTTTTTCAAATAACAATATGTATTCATGGTTATCATAAAGGTATATGTGTCCTGATTCAAATACAAAGGAACCAGGAATCACAATCAATTTTAATTACAAGTATATGTACAGACTTTATCAATATGAATATTGTAGTGACATATATTATTAAAAATATCCTATGTGTGTCAGTTGTGTAGTGGTAATATGAGGTAATACTGGTTTTGTTTTGTTCAAGCTCTGTTGGTATTTGTCATCATGACTTCAATAGTTTGTCTTTTGGGACTAGTATTGGAGATGTTCTCAGTCCTGATATTAAGACAATTAAATTCCCCTCTGAATGTTATTTTTACAAAGTTATTTCAAGATGAGGGGACATAATGTTGAGCTCAGCTGGCCAAATCAGCTTATCTTGCGTGATGGCGGCAGGAAAGGACTCCTCTGCTCGAATTCTCCCCCTGGGCTCTGGAGACACCTCACTGATAGCTAAATGGACCAAGGAGTATGCTGTCCGACTCTGGATTCAGCAAAGCTCTGACCAGGTGCTGCTCAGTACCATCAAGACCACGGTCCCTGAAAACAAGAAGGATGTACCTTCTACTTCATAACTAATTGATACTCTAGTTCTGCACTGAGCACAATACAACACAAACATTGAGTTCAGAGCGTTAGGCCAACTGTCAGCTTCATCTGAAATACTTTATACCAGTATTTACCTCCTTAATGGTCACCACGCCTCTGCACTTCCAGCATTATTTCTGTCTAATCAATCATCCAGGTGTCAGTGTACTATTTGGCCATTCCATGCCGTTTTACTTCCCTCCGACACCCTCTGTTCAGGCTGGAGCATTATAGGCTTTATCTCCTGTTTGCCACTGAACTACACATATATATACAGGCATAAATTAACAATTTACATTCAATTTTCATTAAAAGATACTGAATGGTTCAAGCTTACCACAATTTCATGGAAATAAACACAGATACGTTGATTAGCAATGAATTCTGGCACAATTACTGGCACAAATTCCCATCTGCTTATGTTCCAGGCTTTTATTTAACACAAATATGAGCTGGCTTCAACGCACTGTTGCTTTATCAAGATTATTTGCACTAGTGGTCTCGAACTAACGCTCCTAAGTGAGTATATCAGCGAGTCTAGCCAATGAGGCCACGTTTCGACAAGTGTTTGAAAAAATGTTACCTTTTCACGTCTCCCCTAACAACGAAAGATAGTATTTATAGCCCGACCAATCGTGGCTAGTCTTTCATTTGTTGCGCTCCAATCAATTTGGAGTTTACATAGTAGGCTAATTCTGTAACGTAAGATTTTTTTCAAACACGTTATAAAAAAATTTTATGAGCAGAAATGATTCCATGCTGTCAGGCATCCCCACTATTTTATTTTGGGTATAATTTATTAATTCCTGGACTATTTTCGTAACGTTTTACATATTCTTTGTCAGCAAGCCCTAAGGAACCCAAATATCCAAATTTAAAAGAGCTACGTGGCTGCGTTCAAAATATGCAATTCCTTCTACCTCCTGTTTCGAAGATGTGCTGTCTGGGTACTGTAATGTTTTCAAACGTAAACCCATATAATGTTATCTTTCCTAATAAGCGTTTTTTATGATTTTAAAACCCAACTCTGGGAAGGGTAGTGAATTTATCACTGTCCGTCCGAAAAAGTTAGTGCTTGTAGCCTAACACGCGTGATAGTAGTAATTGTGTATCGCGCGACGCGTGTTGCATGCGTTCCTGATTTTCAGCCCTCCCTCTCTCTTTATCCTTTAGTCCATCTGTTCGTTCGTTTTGGTAACGCAGTATAATTAATGTTAGGATTAATTTAGGTCATTACGCAGGGTGCCTCTCAATGTTTTTTCCAAGAAATACAGCACACGTTTCATTGAAGAAAGCGGGTATAATACAGTAAGCTTTTACTATCAACGTGAAAGCGTTACAATTTGCAGACGAAGCAGAAAACAAGGGGGATTTCGAGTACTGTCATTGTGACAGCACTGTTCTTTACCATTCTTCTTCCTTTATTTATTATATGTATTTATTAGGCTTTATATTTACTTGATAATTTATATATGTGGATTAGAATATTCCACGACATCTCCCCTCTTAAAACAGACATTATATGTCAGTCCTTTATTCTATATACACATAGAGAAATTTATTATTATTTCTGGGGTTTACGGTGATTCTCATCACACGGATGGCGGCTTAAAAAATCCGCTCCCAAATTGGTTTTTCCAGATATATACTCAATGCTAAAATTATATGGAGCCAAAAGTAAAGACCATCGGAGTAACCTGGAGTTCTCATGCCTAGCCTGTGCTAGAAACGATAACGGTTTGTGGTCTGTTTGCAACTTAAATGCCTTCCCATATAGATAAATATTGAATTTCTTTCTCGCCCATATTACTGCAAGACATTCTTTTTCGCTAGTTGAGTAGTTGATTTCAGCTTTATTCAACTTTCTGCTAACATATGCCACTGGGCTTAATTCCCCATCCAATGCATCTGATTTCTGTAGTAGAGTTGCACCTAACCCAATATTACTTGCATCCGTCCTTACTATGAATTCTTGACTTAAGTCAGGTAATTTCAAAATGGGTTTACTTGTGAGCTTTTCCTTCAATTCTTGGTAAGTCATTTCACATTGTGGTGTCCATGTAATGCGATCTGGATGTCCTTTACGTGTCAATTCAGTTAACGGTGCACATATGGAATTAAAGTTTTTGATATACTTCTGGTAGAAACCACATAATGAGACAAAGGATCTCACGTCCTTCTTGGTTTGTGGTCTCGGGGCTTTCTGTAGTTTCTCTAAATTCTTTGGGTCAGGGGTCATGTTTCCCTGATAAACTGTGTGTCCCAAAAATTCCAATTCTTTACATCCAACGCAACATTTGGTGGGTCGGGCTGTTAAATTTGCCTCCCTAAGTCGATCAAACAGCATGTTCAGAGAGTCAATGTGTTCCTCAAATGTTTCTGTTGCTATAAGAATATCATCCATAAAATTTGTTATACAGGGATTATTCAGAGGATCCAATAATTTTCTCATCATTCTAGAGAAGACACTAGGCGCATTCTTCAATCCAAATGGCAATCTATTAAACTCATAGTGTCCTTCTGAGGTACTAAAAGCTAGGTATGGTCTAACCTCAGGCTTTACTGGAATCTGATAGTATCCTTTACTCAGATCCACTTTTGAGAAATATTTAGCTTTATTTAGTCTGGCAAACAGCTGATTTGTATCCGGCAATGGATCCACCTGTCCTTCTGTAATAGCATTCAGTCTCCTGTAATCTATACAGAGTCTATGTTCTCCAGAGGGCTTCCTTAAGAGTACAACACCGGAACTATACGAAGACTCACTGTGCGAAATAATTCCTTCCTTCAATAGATAGTCTATCTCTTCCTTCAAAGCTTTCTCCTTAGCAAACGGAATCGAATATGGTTTCATACAGACAGGTGTGGAGTCTATTAGTTTCATATCATATTCCAATAGGTTTGTATGCCCTGGTCGGTCTGTTAACACCTCTGCATGATTATTTAGAACCTGTTGCACTCTCTCTTTCTGAGTTTTCGTTAAATGTGTACTGATTTTCACCTGTGCTGCTGTCTCACAGGGGTGTAATGGATATTCAAATGATGAAAGTGGTTCCTTTTTCATCTCCATGGCGATGGACAAGGTCAACAAGTGTGTCTTTTCCTGATGTTCTCTTTCCAAATATTTCTTCAGGAGATTCACATGATAGATTTTTTCTTTCCCCTTCTTATCTATCTTATAATTTGTTCTAGACACCTTCTCTAGAACTGTATATGGACCCTGCCATCCAATTTGTAACTTATTCTGACTCCCGGGCAAAAGAAGCAGTACCTTCTCTCCCACAGCCACATCTCTGTCTTTCGCCTTCCTGTTATAATAGGCAGCATGTTTCTTCCTGGCTTGTTTCAAATTTTCATTGGCAAGTTTCCAGCCAGTTTTAACCGAGTGGTCAGCTCATTCACATATTGGTATGAAGATGTAATGTTTTCCTCTGCCTTTTCATCAGTCCACGTTCTTAACATAGCTACATATGGACCTTTAATTGTGTGGACCTATTTGTCCATGCACCGGTATGGTCTCTTCCACTCGAAGCTTTATAGTGATGATTTTTCCTCCCAGACTTATCATTCACAAAACGACCGCTACCAATTTTTCTTTTGGGGCTGTCTCCCCACTTAAAATTCTTGATGAGAGATTTCCTCCCTACATCCTCTTCCTCCAGTTTGTTTAAGTCCGATTGAGGGATTTTCGGCTTATGCTGGGGTAAGACATCTTTTTGCACTCTCCGCATAGTGGCCATTGTAAAACAGTTAATTGAAGCTTGTCCGTGAAAAGGGGCTTCCCATTCCATTTGGTCCACTTTTTCAAATTTATATTTCTTTTTATTATCAGGCCTAATTTTGCCCCGGGGCGTGTCCAGGTCCTGATCCATGTTCCCACTTGTGGGTGTTCCCTCATGTGCTATGCTACACCTTTCTACAAAATTTTCAATGTCCCATCTTGCTTTGGGCCAATAATAATTGTGAGCCACCTTTTGAATGATGGTACCTATTTTCTCATGGTCCCCATCTGGTTTCACATGTAGGCTCCTTATTAAGTCTGCCCTATATCTTTTAGGAAGTACCAGCTGTCCGTGACCTTTGGATCTAGCTCCAGTCTTCCTATACATCAACTTGTTTTTCATGTAAAAATCTCCCTTGCCTGGAGTTGTATGACAAGTTGACAATTTTCTGAAACAAGGCTTGAGTGTTTTATCCCCAGCCTGTGCCTTCCTCATCTCTTCTGGAGTGGTATCTAACATAATATCCTCCTCCTGTCTTGAGGTCGACCTGACCTGAAGGGTTGCCATATACACAGGTTTCCTTCTGCAACGGTCAGTGTCATGATTGTCCATCTGACAATTTTTACACCACCTTTTTCCTTGGTTGAAAGATTTTCTTTCATCATATTTCCTTTCATTGAATTGTGGGAATTTATTTTTATTTTCATACCGTGGCCTATCAAATTGGTGCTTACCTTTATTTTGATCCTTAGGATCAAATTTATTAAAGTTCTGTGGTGTCCTAAAGTTGTCCACTTGTTTCTTTTTATTACCTGTTACCTCTGCTTGAGCTGCTTGATACCTTTCAGCAACATTTAGCAACTCACCCAGCCTCTCTGCACCTTGTTCCATGAGAAACTTTCTCAGGTCTGGAGCCATGGACTCTCTTAATTGCTCTATAAGGACCATTTCCTTAAGATCTTGGGTTTTCCCCAGAGAAGTCCATTTCTCCAAGTATGTCTCTATTCGTGCAGAGAACTGGTGATAGGTTTCACCTGACAGTAGTTTAGCATTCCTAAATTTTTTCCTATAAAATTCTGCATTCTTTTCATACCTTAACAAAAGAGCCTGCTTTAGCATGTCATAATTTTCCTGATCACCTCTGCTCATTTTTGCAAAAACTTCATAAGCTGCCCCACGAAGTCCCTGAGATAACTTTAAGCTCCACCTTTCTCTCTCTAACCCATACGTGGTAGCTAATAGTTCATATCTATTTATATAGCTCTCAATATCATCGTCTTTCTCAACAAAATGATCTAAATGAAAGTTCATAGCTGAGGTTGAGGCTCCCTGAGTAACCGTAGCATCAGAGGCAAAGGGACTGGCACCATTTTCAGGAGCATGGCCTTGAAACTCAAACTCCCTTAGTCGTAATTCATGTTCCCTTTGTAATCTTTTCTCCTCCTTTTCTGCTTCCCTCTCTGCAGCTAATCTCTTCTCTTCCCTTTCTGCAGCTAATTTCTTCTCTTCCCTTTCTGCAGCTAATCTTTTGTCTTCTCTTTCTGCTTCCAATTTCTTAGCCTCTTTGTCAGCCTCAATCTGCAACCTCTTAGTCTCAGCCTTAGCTTGCAACCTCTTAGTCTCAGCCTCTAACTTTCTTTCGGCTTCAAACCTTCTTTCTTCGCGTTCAATAAATTTGTCACATTCCGTAGTGACATAGGCAACCATAACTTGCCCATCTAATCCTAACTCTTTTGCAGTCTGTACAGCAGCAGATCGAAACTTGGCCAGGTCCGCCATTGTCTATCAGGTAAATTTCTACAATGTCTAACCAACAATTTAATCTCTAAATATATCTAATGGACAACACAGGCACAGTGAGCTCAACCTTATTTAATTCCACCCAAGGATACCTTTTAATTCTTATATTCCCTGAAGTGAATTACCCCCCAATATTTTTAATAGGGAAAGATTCAAAATCCCAAGAGCGAGACCCCAATATATGTGGTGAAGTGGGATGTTATAAATATTTATAGGGGACTTAGTGTACTGACTGAGATCAGCTGTGAAGGTATCTATATCTATTAAGAGTAGTGTATTATAGATAACCTTACTTGCTACCACATATCTATATGTCTCAGTCAGAATTATTCTGGAATAGTGTGATGACTACGTTATGTGTCTAGGGTATGTGTATGATGAAGTGTAAGTCACAACAACAGACAGATAAACAATTTAATTTAATCCACTACTCTTGACAACACTGTGACACTCACATACATATAACACTCTATGAGAATATCTTAAGGAGTCACTGATAACTTTTCAAATAACAATATGTATTCATGGTTATCATAAAGGTATATGTGTCCTGATTCAAATACAAAGGAACCAGGAATCACAATCAATTTTAATTACAAGTATATGTACAGACTTTATCAATATGAATATTGTAGTGACATATATTATTAAAATATCCTATGTGTGTCAGTTGTGTAGTGGTAATATGAGGTAATACTGGTTTTGTTTTGTTCAAGCTCTGTTGGTATTTGTCATCATGACTTCAATAGTTTGTCTTTTGGGACTAGTATTGGAGATGTTCTCAGTCCTGATATTAAGACAATTAAATTCCCCTCTGAATGTTATTTTTACAAAGTTATTTCAAGATGAGGGGACATAATGTTGAGCTCAGCTGGCCAAATCAGCTTATCTTGCGTGATGGCGGCAGGAAAGGACTCCTCTGCGCGACATCTCCCCTGGGCTCTGGAGACACCTCACTGATAGCTAAAAAGACCAAGGAGTATGCTGTCCGACTCTGGATTCAGCAAAGCTCTGACCAGGTGCTGCTCAGTACCATCAAGACCACGGTCCCTGAAAACAAGAAGGATGTACCTTCTACTTCATAACTAATTGATACTCTAGTTCTGCACTGAGCACAATACAACACAAACATTGAGTTCAGAGCGTTAGGCCAACTGTCAGCTTCATCTGAAATACTTTATACCAGTATTTACCTCCTTAATGGTTACCACGCCTCTGCACTTCCAGCATTATTTCTGTCTAATCAATCATCCAGGTGTCAGTGTACTATTTGGCCATTCCATGCCGTTTTACTTCCCTCCGACACCCTCTGTTCAGGCTGGAGCATTATAGGCTTTATCTCCTGTTTGCCACTGAACTACACATATATAAATACAGGCATAAATTAACAATTTACATTCAATTTTCATTAAAAGATACTGAATGGTTCAAGCTTACCACAATTTCATGGAAATAAACACAGATACGTTGATTAGCAATGAATTCTGGCACAATTACTGGCACAAATTCCCATCTGCTTATGTTCCAGGCTTTTATTTAACACAAATATGAGCTGGCTTCAACGCACTGTTGCTTTATCAAGATTATTTGCACTAGTGGTCTCGAACTAACGCTCCTAAGTGAGTATATCAGCGAGTCTAGCCAATGAGGCCACGTTTCGACAAGTGTTTGAAAAAAAATGTTACCTTTTCACGTCTCCCCTAACAACGAAAGATAGTATTTATAGCCCGACCAATCGTGGCTAGTCTTTCATTTGTTGCGCTCCAATCAATTTGGAGTTTACATAGTAGGCTAATTCTGTAACGTAAGATTTTTTTCAAACACGTTATAAAAAAATTTTATGAGCAGAAATGATTCCATGCTGTCAGGCATCCCCACTATTTTATTTTGGGTATAATTTATTAATTCCTGGACTATTTTCGTAACGTTTTACATATTCTTTGTCAGCAAGCCCTAAGGAACCCAAATATCCAAATTTAAAAGAGCTACGTGGCTGCGTTCAAAATATGCAATTCCTTCTACCTCCTGTTTCGAAGATGTGCTGTCTGGGTACTGTAATGTTTTCAAACGTAAACCCATATAATGTTATCTTTCCTAATAAGCGTTTTTTATGATTTTAAAACCCAACTCTGGGAAGGGTAGTGAATTTATCACTGTCCGTCCGAAAAAGTTAGTGCTTGTAGCCTAACACGCGTGATAGTAGTAATTGTGTATCGCGCGACGCGTGTTGCATGCGTTCCTGATTTTCAGCCCTCCCTCTCTCTTTATCCTTTAGTCCATCTGTTCGTTCGTTTTGGTAACGCAGTATAATTAATGTTAGGATTAATTTAGGTCATTACGCAGGGTGCCTCTCAATGTTTTTCCAAGAAATACAGCACACGTTTCATTGAAGAAAGCGGGTATAATACAGTAAGCTTTTACTATCAACGTGAAAGCGTTACAATTTGCAGACGAAGCAGAAAACAAGGGGGATTTCGAGTACTGTCATTGTGACAGCACTGTTCTTTACCATTCTTCTTCCTTTATTTATTATATGTATTTATTAGGCTTTATATTTACTTGATAATTTATATATGTGGATTAGAATATTCCACGACATAGCGATAAAAAAAGAAAAACGTAGAAAAAGACAGCTGTAGACAAACGTTGACAGAGATCAAGAAAACATAGTATGGCACTGAAAGGATGACAGAGTAGAAGAGGGTTTGGGGAGTTTTTGTTTAAGAGCTATGCTCGATGAGGAAAAGGAAAGTGTTGAAGATGATAAGGATGATACCAAGAATGGACGAACAAAGATTTCTTAAAAGCGAACGAGAGAGAGAAAGAGAGGAAAAACAAATATATATAGAAAGAGAGTGAGAGAAAGAAATAGAACGTTGTAGCGAATTCGTAGCAGTTAAGATAAAACTTAGGAGCCGCGGTAGCATAGTGGTTAGTGCACTGGCTTCCTAGCGCAGTGGTCTATGGTTCGATCCCCAGATGTGGTGGGACCTTTTTAGGCCACAAACGGCTCCTGGGTCGACCCAGCCCCAAATGGGTACCAGAGCAACTCTGGGAAGGTTAAGGCGGCCGGCGTGATGATGACCACATCACCCCTAGTGTGCCGACGGTCAAGAAAATAAGGGCCTAACATAGGGTTCCCATTCGTCCCGTTTTTCCCGGGACAGTCCCGCTTTTTGATAAAATGTCCCGGTGTCCCGAATTTATTCCAAATGTCCCGCTTTTTAATGGTCCTTCCTGAAAAAAAAATCTTTGGGTAACGGATTTTATTCCGTGTTTTAGTAGTGTTACTTTATCAATTTCCGGTTACAGTGGACCCTCGGTTTGAATCTCGAACAAAAATTCTGTACTTCAAAATG
>JAMPIV010017688.1:250000-355000 GCA_024509875.1 Oreohelix idahoensis | reverse complement strand
CAGCTACCAAAAAACAGCTCCAGATAGAAAATAGCTTGGTATTTCAGAAAAACTAGTTTAAATAGGATATCAACAGCTTTATTTCTTTGTTTGTAAAGAAGAAGATTGAGCTGGCTAAGACAATATAAGTCGATTTCATGAGATTCTCTACCGCTAAGAGCAGGTAGATGAGCACTGCAAGACAAGGGGAATAACGGACGGTTCAAATAAACAGGTACACGATAAATTGTGTAATGTCTTATTACGTCAGCGGCAGACAAGTTCTTGCCGAAGTTCTATGACGTCATGACCGTTCAAGCTTTTTCAAGTACTATCCCTGGTGGCGTGGATGATTATTATGTCTGTCCACAACTTCCCTTCTCCACTACACTTCACCAGATATTTTTTTAAATAAAATTGTCCCGCATTCAAGCTATAAACAGGGCCCGTCGGTTATATTAGGGCTTATGTCTAAATACAAAAGACATTGAGGTTTTGTTGGTTAACAATTGCAAATGACTACTTTCCTTGCCACTATATTAAACTTCCCAGCATTTTCTTTCTTCTTTGTCTTATTATTTTCCTTCAATCGTTCCTGTGGCACAATATACTTCAGCTTTCTACTTCAAATAATGTGCATTAAGAGAGTGGATTGCTTCTTTCTAATATGAGCAATGAGCTTTATTTGCTCACTAGCTTGTTTGAGAACGTCCTCAATACTATGTTTAGCTGCCCATGGTATCCTCAACTTCTTTGTGCAAAACCACATCTTTAAGGACTCCCGTTATTTTCTTACTTGTTTATTGATTGCCTTTGACTAGCTGCCGTATGACAGGATTGGCTCAATGTATCACTGAAAACTCGATTTCTTTTTTTCCACCGACAAAGATTTGTTGCATAGAATTCTTTTCTTTTAATAAAACAATGCTTCTGCTTGGCTAGTCTGCTCTTCACCTCTGAGATGTATCTTCCATCCGATGTTTTTAATGTGCACATGCATTTGAATTCATTGACTATGTATTTCGATTGTGCATTCTGGAGATGTCCTTTTCTTCCAGGTGACCACTTCATCGGTCTATTGGCTATTTCTACTTCCGTATTTCTCACGAGTGCCTGAAACATTTCTTTAAATGTTGTATTATGTATTAGCTATTTAGTCAAAGGCCGTTATTTGTGCTTGCTGTCACTATTGTTTCAATCAATTCCTGTAACTGTTTTCCCTATTTTTTGCGACAGCACACATCCCTGTCTGACACCCTGTTTTATTTGCTCAAACTTACCTAATTCACCGGAAGTTCTTATAGCTGCTGTTTATTGCCAGTACATGTTCTTCATTATTTTCTGGTCTCTGTTTTTCACATACGTTCTAACACTGTGATGATTTTTTTTTTCATGTTTTACTTAGATGCCTTAGTGTAGTCTTTTAAGCTTAAGTATTGATCTGGTTTTTCTTCTGTATCTGTTTCTATTAATGTTCTTATAATATATAGAAGGCATTATTTGTGCCTTTACTGTCTACAAATCTGCACTATTATTCAGAGAAATTGTTCATGTTTTCTTTAATCTCTCACTCTTCTCATGATAATTCTTAAGTGTTTTGGTCACTTGATCTGTAAGACTAACCGCGCGGCGTTTTTCACATTCAATGGCTTCATATTGCTTTGGCAGGGAATATAGATTTTAGTAGATCATCAGATATGTATCACAAGTTATAGATGGTTTGGCCATGTCTGCAGAATGGGAAAAGATCGGCTACCACGACATGTATGAGAAACTAAGTGCCAAGGATCCAGACCTCCAGGACGACCCGGAGTCTGCTAGGAGGACAACATTAGACAATATGTGAAGGACCGAGGACTAGAAGGAACCAGGCCAGGAGGAAGACAGCCGATAGGATAGTATGGCGCTCTCTCTGGCAAATGTCTACACTCCATGGTAGAAGAATAATGACTAAGTAAGTAAGTAATAACAGTTCTGTTATTATCTCTACTACAATTTCACGTACAACCACAATTTCCAGGACGGTTCTATTAGTTGGTCCTAGTGTCTTCCCTTTCTTCATGTGGCGCGTGGCATTCTCAACGTTTACCGCAAGCAGTAGTGGACCATCACAGTTGTCTTGAATGTTTAATTCTGATCTATAAGCAACATGAAGCTCCTGCATGTGGTCTGTCCATTTTTCAATAAAGTTATTTTATCCAGTAATATTCTTCCTTTTGATCTCAAACAGCTGCGGCTGTTCGTGCTGCTTTGCCCAACTCATTTTATTGTTGTTACTGCCTATATACGTATCTCTGTAGTATTTTTGGAGCACATTTATTTCGTTGTTAATTTGTTTGTTTTTAACAAGTTCTATATACAGTAGAGTACTATACGGTACTTTAGATATATCTTTCTCCTTATAATTACGCTGATTGTGTTGCAATGTAAGTGTTATAAAGCGTTTTTGTTTATTAGTACTGTGTATTTTGAAGTATTGTTACGTTTCCTATCAAAAGGAATGTTTATTATTTTTATTGTTGTAATTTTTCCTTAAGCATCGAAAAATCTGTTTATTTCTTTATTGTATTTTAAGTGAGAAATAATTTATTATTGAAACTGCTGAAGAATTTATGTCTTTCTAAGTAATTTATTATTTTAATACATATAAAATTCGTTTTATAATTGTGCTGATGAAGAGGATGTAATTAATTTCGTTGTTTTGTTTTTTGTTTTTAACTATTTAAAAAAAAGAAATACATTGTTCACCAAGAATTATGGAGGATGATTTTAAAAGTGTTTACGTAAATCAAAATCGGCGGCGAGCAAGAGTTTTTCAAGCACTACACCTAGTGACGTAGGTGATCATGTATCTCCACAACTTTCTGTCTCCAGTACTGTTTATCAATTCTCAGCAAGAGTTACAACCCTAAAATCTTCAAGTCCTCATGGAACAAAAGAGAATAATGGTAATGATATCATTGATAACCATTATCATCTCCCTTCTGCTTCACAAGGAGCACAGGCCTTCAACAACAGTATGCCAAAGTCTTATGTCCTGTACCATCAGCTCAAGGTTTTTCCATGTCTGTTCTATCCCTTTATGCCTGTCGCCACTTCTATTCTCCATGTATTTTTTGGTTTTCCTCTGCCTATCTTACACTGGGAATTCCAGAGACAGGACTACATTGTAATGCTATTATCAGTTTTCCTCAACGTGCGTCCTGTCAATCTCCAACGCCTTCTTCTTATATCTTGTTCCACTGTCGCGTGTCTCGTTCTTTTCATCAGTTCCACATTAGTGATTTTGACATACCGAAATAAGTGATAATGTTGATAACTATTTCAGTTCGGTAAGGCTATTGTGAGATGAGTTATTTAACATTGTTGTTTAATTTCTGATCTTCTTCTTCAAGTGTCATGCCTAGTGGCGTAGGAGATCATGTCTCGCCACAATTCTATGTGCCCTGTACAGTTTATCAATTCTGTTGTTGACCTCTGATAAAGCTACGTTAATTCAAATAATCGACCACAATGCAACATATTTCCTCAAAGTGTATCCTATCTATCTCCAACCCCTTATACGTATCTCTTGTTCCACTGGGACATGCCTGTACATTGTCATCAGTTCCACATTAGTGATTTTGTCTTACCGATATCACTGATAATGTTGATAAGGATTGATCTTCGTGAGATGATCTATTTAACTTTGTTTTTCTTGAAACCCGTGATACAGCTATTTTAACCCAAATTGTTGACACTTCGTGCTCTTGTAACTGAACTGTCAAACACAAATGAATACGGTTGCATATTTTTGTTACTTCTTCTTCTTCCTTCTTCCTCGTTCGTCCTGAAAAGGACGTTGGTTGCGGTGTCTCCGTTTACAGCGAAGCTGCAATATTTGCGCCTTTCAGCCGACACATCCGACCAGCACGGCATTTTGTTGGGACCGGGTTTGCCTTCCCACTTCGATCCCTATTCTCTCAGCCAGACTGCAGTGATGTAGCCTGTTTCCAGGACCACCACTTGGAGGTGGAGTAGGGTCTTGGTCAGCTCTGGTTCGCTGACCCTGACGTAAGCAGTCAAGCTATGAGTTGCTGACTGCATTCATCTCATTTGCTGCGTCTTTGGTCCCGGAAGCAACAAGAAGCTAGCTTGTTCGTCATATTGTTGTTACAAGTCTCGTGAAGTTTCTCGGGGTCTTTTATGAAAGAAATTAAGAATAAGGACACTGCTGCTTAAGGCATGATGTACAAGGTGACTAATCCGAGGTTGTGAATGGGACTGTCAACGTCATCATGTATAACAGTGTACTACAGAAACCACCGCCGCAAGATCTTGTGAATGCTTTGTGTGGGCTTCCTTCAAGAGGGCCATCTGCAATGGTATTTCCATTCTCTATGGGGAATGGCATAACATTAATTATGGAAGGCATGGTCCCTGGAAAAAGGGGAAGGGGACGACCTAGACAACGGTGGATCCAGGACATCACAGAGAGTCTGAACTTGTATTTGAATGATGCAGGTCGACTTGCCCAGAGTCGTGATGCGTTCAGAGCAGCTGTAATGGAGACAACGTCACATGATGATGATGATGATGGAGAATGACAAGACAAATGATGATAATGTTATTACACGTGTTAGAGAACACGAGCAAACAAGCTGAACGTTGCGACTTAAAAGCCTTTGTCAGTAGAAAAAAGAACACAGGAGGACAGACAGTGAAGAAGCTAATAATAATGTTTAAAAACGTGAAAAAAAAAAAAAATACGACGAAGCAAAGAAAATGGCTTATTACATAGCTAGCTGTGTAGACTCCTGCAGTGGCAGATGTTTTTAGATGATATCACAGGCCCCGTGTAGTGCACGGGGTTATCTGAGGAGAAAAAGAAAGGATATGTCGACTGCTTCCGGTATGTCGCAAGAGACCACTAACATGAGGTTGTACATATAGTCATTATGTAAAACTGATTGCTACTGAAATCAATGCTGCAAGAGCACGTATATATATCTATATACTCTTTGTTCGGGTTTTCTGTTAAGGTCACGTGATTCCATGCTGGCTAAGGCACAAAAATTGAAATTATGATGATGCCAGATGCAGTAGTGGTTGCGTGTTACAAATATTTTTTTTTCTTTCTGAGATTTACTTGTTGACTAAGTTCATTGCACCTATATTCCTTTCTTTCTTTACATTTTTATTAAATTCTATCTTTTGTACTATGGCTACCAGGGGCGGGCTGACAGGGATCTTCCGCTCCCCCCCCCCGCCCCCCGCAATACGGGTCATTGGCTCTGACCACAGATCCGGCATTGATTACTGATCTGTCGAGTGCCCCCCCCCCCCCCCCCCCCCCCCCCCCCCCCCCCCGCCCCCCCCCCCCCCCCCCCCCCCCCCCCCCCCCCCCCCCTGTAGGACCTCGGGCATTGCCGGATTGCTCAGCGGCTCAGTCCGCCCCTGGTGGCTACCATCGCGTCAGAGGTCATGGATTTGAGTGGTCAGACGATACTGTGTTTTTTAAATATCTTCTTTCATAATAATCTGATTGTTTATTTTTTATCTTTACGCAATTTTCATAACGTCTACAAAATTAATTATGCATGCCTTTTTCTTCTCTACACGTTTTTTTTTAAATTTCTGTTGTTTGTTATTGATACTGATGGAGGTCCCATTTGTTATTATAATTGTTAACACTTCCGAATCACTGATTTGTTATAGCATTATCTTGTGATTTTTTTCACAGCCTTTGACTACTGATGCATGCAATACATTTCTATTAAAAAGACATCATACTTAAATTAGTGTTGGTTTCTGTGTTTTTGCTTTCAGATTTACATACGTCGTATTATGCAAGGAGGCACATCTGGAGTCATCCTTATATGACTACTAGCTAAGCACAATGCTATAGTATACAGATGTGGAAGTGAATCTCTGTCTGTGTGGCTAATTAATTACATCTTAATTGTCTCTTGAAATCATTCACATACTTTCAGGAATTACATCTATGGTGACACATGTCATGAACCCAGCATTGCACACTAAGTTTGGAGGAGTCACTTGAGCACCAGACGTACCTCTGGCTTTTACCTGATTGTCTTGCACGCAGGAAGATCTCACTGTGGACCCATGATAGGCAGGGGAGCTGGAAAGTGGCTCTGTGTAGGAAGTGACAATTCCTCGTGAGAGCCCAGAACCAGAGCACAGTATTTTAGCTCGGCATATTTGGAGAACCCCCTTGGATAGCGCGGGATGCACAGTATACCATGCACTGCTCCTTACTAGCTTCGAACCAGAAGTGATGATCCTTTAAATGCAAGCTAAGCTGGAGAGACGGGAGCTCATGACTTCAAATCAACACGCTTCGTAATGACTGAAAAGCCACAGGAAAAGCGTAGGTCTACAGTGTAGATAAAACCAAAGAGTCTTCAACTTGGTATTGGCTGCAAAAAAGCAAGAAGCTCTGCAGCCCTTCTTAAACAACAACAGCAACATACGTTGTGTGTGCATCTATTTTTTAGTTTGAATATATGTAGTTGTGACGGTATTGCCTCCCTGCTTTGCAGTAGTGGCCCAACAGTGACCAAAACTCAAGTATCTAAAGTGGGTCGTCAAAGGTGTCTATCTTCGCACAAGATTACTCTTGGCAGAGATGTGGATAGAAGGGTAATGACGCTTCTACCATAAGGTAGTTTTCACAAGATATTCAGAAAAGGGAAAACAATGCTGTATTGGCTGAGCACGTTAATTCTATGATCTGCCGACAACTTTTGTGAAGGATTAAGCAATTTATTAATTTTTGCTCGTTAAGCCCTCACCCTGATTTATTCAGTGGGATTCTTATTATTCTGGTATAGGTCTGTTTAGAGTGTGTTTAGTAAATTCACTGAGACACACATGCAGTACATTTAAAATGATTAAATCGAAGTTAAATGTGTATATTAACAAATAACAGATTTAATAATCATTTAGTTTAACAATGGTTAAGGTCATTGAATAGTTTAAAAGAAAATGTTCATCATTGAATGATAGTAGGTTTTATGAAAAAAGTTCACTTTGGCAGCTTATAGATTTCACTGAGCTGCCAATAGTAGTTTCTGCTCCCGCTGATGGGTTCTGTGCAGATAGGTCACTCGAGTTCTCACGTCTCTGGTCAAGATTATAGGTGCAGCACGTTTCAAGTACAATAAAGAAGTGACTGCCAAGCTGGTCCCGCATTTCTACGTCAGTTCACTTCTACCCTCACTTTGTTCCAGAAATTAGTACCTCCTGGTACCACCAACAACTATGATAAAAGAATAGAAACGAAACGCTCTCCTGAGTATTGCGTTTCCCCGACACATACTTATATGTCCCCTTTCTTATTCCACCATCCAATTTATCTCAGAAATTATCCTTGATGAGAATAAATTTTAATCCCTCGAGCGAAAACTTTCTTTCCATTTAAATTGAAGAGCGTTATCCTTATTTTACATTTAAATGAAAAGGTTAATAATACAGAGAGAATATGTTTACATTTACATCTCCACTGTTTGAAAAGTGTTCACAATATAAACTGAATCTGTTTTCATTCACATTTACACTGATTGAAAAGTTTGAAACTTTCATTAATTTTAAAGTAAATATGATTACATAGACATTTACACTGGTTTGAAACTGTAAGTATTATACTTAGAATGTACATTATTTCTTTCATCTTTCCCTCCCTGCTCCAGATGGAACTTGGGACTTACTTTTGCTTTTTAGCTCTCTTTAAGAGACTAGTAATAAAGCAGACACCAGCCCTTGCAGTGGTGGTTCATGAAATCATCATTATATATGCTGAGTTTGCCAGCCTCGAAAGCCTTGGACATTCACTAACGATTTTCACATATTAATATTCACATGGCATATTAGTTCGCATGTTAGTAATGAAAAATATAGAACGTAAAATGGCAACTTACGCCAATCCTGGCTCACAGACTTTTTGCTCAGATGAATGAAGTTAAGGCACTTGATTATGCCTCTTACACGTGTTCTTGTTACTGTTATAAGATAATTCCTTCTATCTTCAGTGTTCAGTCTCCTCAGACAGTGGCTTCCCTTATTAAATTGATAGAGTTTTCCTGGGCTGTTTTGTAAGTCCTTATGAATACTCCAAAACCAGGTGTCTGGTGTGATAACATGGAATCCTGATTCTAACTACTGGCAAGTCTGGTGTCTTTGGCAAGCAATTCTCACAGTGTCTTAACACTGAAACGCGTCAGGTTATATTCACTGTCCTCCCCCGAATTTGTTTGTTATGGGGCTACTCAAAAGCTCCAATCATTTTCAAACATGCGTGCTGAGGGAAGGGGGGGGGGGGCGATTTCAAAATATTCCTGACATGGAAATATTTTGTAGAGGTCACTTTTCCCATATATAGTATTGAAAATATCCGATACCTCACAGGCGAACTCACCAACACATCTGTAAACTCATAGAACAATGTGTTTCAGATGTTCATAACCCTCCACTCCCAAAGGAGCATAGGCCTTCAACAAACACATGCCAAGTCCTCCTGTCACGTGCCATCATCTCAAGTTCTTTCCATGTTCTCATCATTTTCACCTCTGTTTCCAGCTCTCTTCTCCATGTGCTTCTTGGTCTACCTATGCCACTATTTCCCTCGGGGTTCCAGAACAAGGACTGCCTTGTAATGCTATCAACAGGTTTCCTCAGTGTGTGTCCTATCCATCGCCATCGTCGTCTTCTCAACTCTTGTTCCACTGGCACTTGTGTAATTCTTGTCATCAGTTCCACGTTGGTAACCTTGTCATACCATTTTAATCTCTCTATTCTACGCAAGAACCCATTTATGAAAGTCTGTCGCTTTTTGGTTGTTGTCTTTGTTGTTCTCCATGTCTCAGAGCCATACAATAGGATTGACTTCACATTTGAGTTGAAGATTCTTATTTTCGTGTTGGATCAGATTTCTCTTGATCTCCATGTATTTTTTAATGCAATGAAAGCTCCTCATGCTTTTTGTATTCTTAGTTTGATACCACTGTCAGTCCCTCCAACTTTATCTATATTGCTGCCACGATATGTGTACGATTCTACATCTTGTATTGGTGTTTCTTCAAGTTCAACCCTGTTATCATTACCATCATTTTTTCTGGGTCTGAAAATACAGAGGGAAAAGACAAAAATAATGAGAATAAATGCATGTTTCAGATGTAACAATTTATTACTATCTAAAGTAATCTTGTCATAACAAGTCGGACAGGAAGCGAAGAAGTCATCCATGTATGTCCAAAACGTGTCACCCAGAAAAGTAATGTCTTATCAGTCATGCACTCTGGCCTTTATCAGCGATTAGCAAATACGCTGGGGATTTGTAAGGCTAATCTGTATTCTGATGTCCGCTGCACCCGCGAGTTAAATGGATAACAAACAGACATGCCGACTTATTCCAGAGAGGGGTGTAAGAATGAAAATACCAAATATCTGTTACACATAGCAGAGAAAGAAATAAAGTGCGACAATAGAAAGCACGCAATAAAAATCAGTACAAAAATGTCACTGATGCTACCGTAGTGAAACAGAGATCGAGAAAGGTCGCCCCATTTCTGTCACAGTAGTACTTCTACGTTGTTTTGGTGCATTTATTTCTTTCAGTACTTTTATTTACGTCTAAGTTCTAAACGTCATGTCTTTTTGATTCGCAGATACGGTAAATTTCGGCGTGGAATACCTTTTTTAAGCCTAAACAAATCTCACCACAACCAGGGGTCGACTTTTACGGCGAGCATAAAGTGCGAACTTTTACCTTAATTTTAACTCTAACTTTTTTCCCAGAGTTATATGTTCAGGAACATGAAAGTATATATGATCACTTTTAAGATCATTCAAAGTCTTGTTGTCAATCAATCATCCATCAGTCTATCAATCATCCATCAATCTATCAATCAATACCCTTCCCAAGAAGCATAGGCCTTCAATAAACATGTGCCAAGTCCTCCTGTCACGTGCCATCAGCTCAAATTCTATTCCAGCCTTTCTCATAATTGTCACTTGTGTCCCCAGCTCTCTTCTCAATGTCTACCGCCTCTCGTCCACTGGGGATTCCAGAACAAGGACTGCCTTGTAATGCTATCAACAGGTTCCCTCAATGTGTGTCCTATCTATCGCCAGCGTCTTCTTCTCCTCCCTTGTTCCACTGGCACTTGTCTGGTTCTTGTCATCGGTTCCTATATTACATATAAGTTCCTTGTCATACTATTTCAATCCTAATGTTCTTCGCAATATGTAAATGCTGTTCATCATCATACGTAAAGAGACCTTCGTACAGATCCGAATCACGGGAAGCTCCGACTTCCTCTTCAGTATTTTCTCGATGAAAGTGGTGTTACCTTATTATATATATTGTATGTATTTCGCCTTAGGATATCGTATACTGTATACACATTTTAGTTCTAGTCTACTGGTAGTCTACCGTACGTAGAGGTGACAAATTATACTGCGAATATAGACCTAAACCAGAATTGTGAGCTAAAAATCTTGAAGTCCACTACAGGATGATTTAATTGCGGCAATTTACAGTATAATCATTGCCTCTTTACCCCGTGTAGTTTCCGGTGATCTTTGAGCTACTACGGACATAATAGGATTTATGTTCCCTCATGCATGTCGTATGAGGTAGTTAATGTGAGGTTATGCATGTGACTGACAACCTCATCATGTAACACAAATTGCTACACAAAAAAAAAAAACAAACTAGGGAGCATTGCTCCCTCAAAGCTCTGATCCTTCGAGCACTGCTCTACATCCGGACCAACCAGACCGCCCTGTTCTAAAGATATATAAGGAATGCGTGGCAATAGTAACAATTTGTGTAGTTACTCTGTTTTTTGTTACTGTATATTTCCGCATTATAAGTTCTGTTTTTGCACTTATTTTAATAAAAATGAATACCAACAATCACACGTTGCTAGTTCATTCGGTGTCGCTTTTGGGCAAATTTAGTAAAGGGATACAACTTTTAAAAAATTGGTTTAGTATCTTTAAAAATGTGTTATAGAGCTTACTTCCCTTATGTTTAGTTAGCTCCAACATAACCACATATAACTGTTATAGTGCTTAGTTCCCTTATGTTTAGTTAGCTCTAACATAACCACATATAACTGTTATAGTGCTTAGTTCCCTTATGTTTAGTTAGCTCTAACATAACCACATATAACTGTTATAGTGCTTAGTTCCCTTATGTTTAGTTAGCTCTAACATAACCACATATAACTGTTATAGTGCTTAGTTCCCTTATGTTTAGTTAGCTCTAACATAACCACATGTAACTGTAATAGTGCTTAGTTCCCTTATGTTTAGTTAGCTCTAACATAACCACATATAACTGTTATAAAGTTGGCAGTCTGTCTCACGCTCGTCTTGCCACCAGTGCCCGCTAGACATATGTCAAGGTGGTGCGAGATCTTGCGATCTCGAGAGAGAATACAGATGTTCCCTTCTTCAGGAGAGGAAGAGGAAAAAACATTAAAAGTATTACAAAAAATAAGAATACGAGAAGTAGACAAAAGAAAAAGAATTGTTCAGATGGAACTAAGGCGTAGACATACATCATCATAGACGACATCAATCAGCACGAACATACGTGATCGACAAACTCCGAGACAACTCGGATAGAAGAACGAACAAACGAATTACAATCGTGATAACCCTTTTCCCTTCAACCTTTCAACTCCCCAAGGAGCATAGGCCTTCAGCATACTTATGTTAGGTCTTCCTGTCCAGTGCCATCCCTTCAATGTATTTGTATGTCTTTTCATCCCCTTCATGTCTGTTTTTAGTTTCCATCTCGGTGTGGTCTTTGCTATTTCCCTATCTTCCTTACACTGGGGATTCCAAAGCAAATCGTGATACAGAGTGAAGAAACAACGCAAGGGGAAGAAGAAAGAAAACCAAATGTTAACGAAGTTGTATTGTACCTTTCGTTGGCTGTTAACAAATAATTTACAATACTTTTGTTTATATGGGACATTTCATTTCTATCCAAAAACAAAATAAAAATCATTTTAAGTCACCTATGACCATACACTTGAGGGCAGGGAGGGCGTAAGGGAGATCCCGACTCTCCGTCAATCACAAATAATAATCTGGTAGATCTCTAGGTGACTGGGACATATAAGAGAAAGAATATAAAGCTAAATAAATGTCGGATTAGCCCACCCCGCTGTACTTAGGAGCGCAGTATCCCCACGTTTACAAATGAAAACTCACGAACCAGCTTACACAAATTAATTTTAATCATAAAATGAATGCGATAGAGACACGATCATTACTTTCAAGTAAAGTTGGCTTTCGGCGAAATGTCTTTTAGTTTGAATTTGGCACCGCTGGAAGAGAGAATAGTTACTTATAGACTGTACTTATTCCTGATTCTCTGAGATTTGAAAACGAGCATGATTGTATGTGGTTATATTGTAGAATAGAACGCCCGACTGACAGAGTGGTTAGAGCGCTAGTGTTTCACGACAAAGGTGCCGGGTTCGAATAACGGTACTGGCACGATCCAGTCTACGGAGCTGTAAATGGTTACCTGACTTTGAGTTAGGGAGGGAAAAGGCAGCGAGGATGCATGAAGTTGACATTAGCGGTAAAATGTCAGGGTAAAGGTAGTGCTATAGCAGATACAGTCGTAGGGGAGCGAAGTGGCAGAAACATCGCTATACTAGGTCCAGTTTTTTTATGACTGAGGCAGAGAGATTTATGATTGATAAATTTCAGATATCTATTCTTTATTCTACACTTGTCTTTTCCTTTAATTCCGCTCTTTTACCTTTCTTTCGCTCTTTTACCTTTCTTTTTGGGATACGCTAGATTGTTAGCAATTCGTATCTTTGTTTTTTCCTTGCTAAATTAGCAACGCATTTTATTGCTGTTAAGCTAAGTTCTTTGATGAGACCGAATCGTGTTATGTCGTTCTAGAAAGGGTTAAGAAGTAAGACGAGCGTCTATCACTTTTCTCTAATCTGCTCGCCTATAAGTTAATTATTCACGATGTAAGATGTGAGATGAAAGACGAGCGTGCGTGTATTTCGTTTATGACCTGAGTCTGAAAGCAGTAATAGTGTGAATTCTCGAGAGCAGAAAATCTCTTGCACGGTCTGGTAAATCATATTACGCAAGATCAAAGAGACTGTCCGCTCGTCTTGAGAGTCTGTTTCGGCTTCAGCGTGTGAAATTCGCAGAATGAGAGAGAGATATGTAAATCCGGACGAAGGTGCTACATATGGCAAACGAGTCTGGTTTTCGGATTTTAGACGTAATATTTTTCCTTTGATTTCAGAGAGATATATACTCAGGAAATCTAACTTTAATTCATTCAGTACTCCTCAGTTAGAAGACAGCTTCCTTCGTTCTGAATACCTTGTAGAGTGAAGTTCTTAGTTTCTCGACATACCCAAGTTCTAGACTACCTGTATAAAGGATAGTTCTCAGTTTCGCGGTGATAGCCTGTAGTTCTGTTTTGGAGGTAAATAATATTGATAGTATTTGTTAGTGATTTAAGTGGTAAATCGCCTATTATATCTTCACTAGATTTATGTGTAGAGAGATTAAATGAAAGTCAGTTAATTTTCTCTAAGTTCATTGTGTTACAGTGGATAGCAAAATAATAATTATTTCTAGCTAAAACTCATTCGGCTATTAATAAATTTAATTAAATTGCTAGTAACCAGTACGAGAATATTTTAACTAACTGGTACATGCGTTGATTCATCATTGAGTATTGACGAGATACTTACGTATTTCTAATTCATGATGATTGATTTTTTTCTATGACTAGAATATATTTCACGGAAGTTTAAACGATGAGGCAAGCGCTAAGCTTATAGTCTCTATCTTAAAGGTAATAACCAAAGTGAATATTATATTTTACGCGAGGGTAGGATAGGATGTGTGTATAATATTATGGTTAAGTATTTTGTACTTTTCTCTTCCCTTATACAGTATTTGGGTCAACCCAACCTCTACCAGTGGTTTTGTTTCAGTATATGAGAAAAACATAGAAGAAACATTTTGTAATTTAATTAAGTGAGTTTCCAAGTTACAACCTGGCTGGCATGGTGTTTGCATCCAGAAAGAGACAGAGTACTCATCTCACTAACTTTAAAACTAAATGCAATAACTGGGCCTATCGAGCCAGATTATAATTCTTCCCAACAATCTCATTGTACATTCAGCCCCTGTGGCGAGAGGAATTACAACAAATAACATTTCCGACGTCTTTTGACTAATTGTGGTTGTCACAGCATAGACATTCGCCAAATATTTAGTTGGTTACGCTGTTAAGTGGCGACGCTGGTAGAATAGAGAAAAACCCGTTTGGTCAGTTTGGCCAAAGCGGAAGACGACACGAAACTTTTGGCGCAATTCATTCTACGAGATGTCTGCCGTCCTGTCTGGACGTTTGTTGCCTTTGTCAGCAGTTTTTGCTGGGGATTATATGAATGCCATTTTTGCTCATTGCTTGCCGATTGATTCAGGTGTTCAGGATTATTGATAGATTACTAGATTGGTGATGTGATTTTTCCTAGTAGTTCTGTCCTGGATATTATTTACGTAGAATCTAGCAATTATGTATTGCTTTACTTTGATACTGGATTTTGCCTGTGAGCAATAGTCAGTGTGTAGTTGCTGATTAGATTATGTCGGTAACTATTTTTGCTATTATATTGAGCTATAGTGTTTAGCAGGTTATTTGGGCATTCTTCATTGCATTGTGTACTGCTTTTTAATGCGTGTTGATAGCCGTGTGTGGCTTTGTGTGTGTACAGTGTTCATTAAAAAGGGCAGTACCTGTTCCAAGTGTTATTGGTTATTTTATGTCAGCTATTGTGTGCTGTGGTCAACGAGCCAGAAGATATAGATTGCCATGTGTTAAATCCACAGTACAGAGAGGGCTTGGTCCAGCAACATCCAGAGATGGTTGTTCTGACAGCTGCGGGCTCGTCCGTTCTTTGGGCCGTGAGGCTTGTATTATGATAACATTTAATTCCCAGCTAGCTGACAACTAGTTGTCATATTATTGATAACAAGGCCATGGTGCCTGTGTTTGCCATAAAAAGGCTAGTATTGTACACACAGTGTGTTAGGAGTGGGCAGCCGTGTTGGCGCACTCCTAGTTATCGTCAACTTACGGGTGTGAGTTGGTTTTGTTCGTCCAGTGGAAGGCTAGTGTGTGTGTGTGTGTCAGTCTGTCACGGTATTGTGTACGGTCGGTTGCCCTGACCTCGATTGCGGGCGCTGACCTACTTTCTGCATCACAGTTGTTATGGCTATTTTTCTGTATGTTTTCAGTCTTTCGTTGTGAAATAGGATACAGATAATTTTCATGGTGTTTGTTGTGGTATCTTGGCAGATCTAGGTACGATTGTTAAAGCGTTAGGCTAGGGTTACAGCGTGCGTCACGACGGCCAGTTTGACGTATCTCGAGTCCTTTTCGTGGTTGGCGACAGTGATCCAGGAGGAGCAGCGGAGCTTGGGGTGCTAGTACCATTAGTACCATTTAGATAGGGGCCCAGGCGGCATGTGAAGATGTCAGATGGGATATAGCTTGGTCAACCTCGGTATTAGGGTGGAAAGTGATGAGTGTTAGAAGTTTGTAGTCAATAGGAGGTTGTTAGGGTTGTTGGTACCTCAAGCCACTGTGTTGGACTGTTGGTCCTGTTTTGCTGCTAAGATGTGCCCACCCAGGGGTGAACTGCTCTGACGTGACCTTCCTAAGCCGACGCCAGTGACATTGCCTGACAACGCAGAAGTGCCTGACCAGGGGCGTGTTCCTTCGTACAGTGTGTCCTGCCGACTTGCCGGGGTCCAGTGGATGTTACCTTACAGTCTGCTGTGACCCTTGGAGCATCTAACGTCCTTATAGACTTGTCGTGTGTGACACATGTGCCAGTGCCAAGGAACCTACACGTGTACCTGACGGGTAGACTGGTGTTAGTAGCTGTGTAGCTGATTTTTGATGAAGTAGACATTTCCTGAATATTATGAACAGTGCTGCGTGAGCACCGTAGAAGTTAGTGCGGTCATTGCGTGAGAGATGATTATACCGTGACAAGGAACTCTGTAGTGAGTTTGTGACACTCGGATTGACAGTGAAGTTATTCCTGGACTATATTCTGTTGGATTATACGTATTGTGGAGTCTAGTTTGTGCTGTTTCATCATTTATTGCCAGTGCTGAGGATTCTCCGTAATCAAGCACCGTTGGAGCTTCAGTTAAGTTATTGTTTGTATGTTTGTGTATTATGTACAAGGGGCGTTCAGAAAGTAATGCACCACATCGTTTTTCTCAGGAGCTGTTTATTCAAAAAGCATGAAATTTATACACAATATACATGGATATGTCATGTAAACATCGGTATTATTCAACGTAATCCCCATAAACTTGTATGGCTTTATGCCAGCGCGAAACAAGTGCATGTATTCCTAGCCCGTACCAGATTTTGTCTTGAGCATGTAGCCATTTCTTCGCTGCATGAATCACTCCTTCATCATCTTCAAACCTTGTCCCACGGAGTGCATCTTTTAAGTGGACCAAATAGATGAAAATCGGAGGGTGCCAAATCGGGACTATAGGGTGGATGGGGTAGTACAGTCCAACCCAATTTGATGATTGCTTCCCGTGCTGCCAGACTTGTGTGAGGTCGCGCATTGTCGTGAAGGAGAAGCAAGTCTGCTGGGTTCTTGTGCGGCCGAACTCTGCAAAAACGTTGATTGAGTTTTTTCAATGTCTTAATGTAAGCTTGCGAATTGATTGTCTCTCCTCTTGGCATAACGTCCACAAGAATCACACCTTTAATGTCCCAAAAGACAGTGATCATGACCTTTCCAGCTGAAGGAATTGTCTTGAATTTCTTTCTTCGTGGTGATAGCGGATGATGCCACTCCATTGACTGTCTTTTTGTCTCAGGTTCAAAATGATGTGCCCAGGTTTCGTCACCTGTAACGATCTTAGCCAAAATGTTCTCTCCATCAGCATTGAAACGCTTCAACAATTCAGAAGAAATTGCTTTCCTTTGCAATCGGTGGTCATTTGTGAGGCTTCGAGGAACCCATCTTGCGCAAACCTTAGAAAATCCGAGAGTTTTATAACTGCATTTGCACTATCAATACTGACTGACAGCTGTAAGGCCAATTGTTGAGTGTGATTCACCTATCAGTAGGAATAATGCCCTCAGCGCATTTCAACATTTCTGCGTTGGTGGCTGTGGCAGGACGTCCGCAGCGCGGCCGATCAAGCAGCTCCGTATCTTCACTTCCTGATTCTTTGATTCTCTGAACCCAGCGAATGACTGTACTCCTGTCGACTGCAAAACTTCCATACACATCACATAGGCGCTTGTGAATGTTCACAACAGTTTCCTTCTCTACAACAAGAAATTCTATCACAATTCGCTGCTTATAACGCAAGTTGTTAACATGCTCCATTTCAACGGTTTAGGGCAGCCGTATTATTTGGCCAGTTGCGGTGCAATTTGGTGCACACAATTGGCACATGCCATATTTGAAGTGTGCAAACTTTCATGCTTCTATCTTCATTATTAGCTGAGAAAAACGATGTGGTGCATTACTTTCTAAAAGCCCCTCGAATTATATTGATATTTTCTTCTGTTTTCTAAGAATGTAATTTTCTTGTCTGTCTTCTTTACTGATACTAGCTATCATAGACCTGTTAAGTAGTTTAGTGCTGTTTTCTTTATCTGCTTCTTAGTTTGTTATTGTTTTCTTTCATTTTGTTTCGTCTTTTCTTATTGTACAAGTATGACTTAGTTTGTATGACCATGTATGTTGATTGTTAGTTAAATCTGATCTTCCCTTGTTTTCTTAGTAGTTTGGTAATATTTGGATTATTTATATTTTGTTACATTATAGTATCATTTTACTGTTATTTTATTTAGTTTTTTTTTCACTGGAGTGAAGATAGTGCTTGGTGGAAGAGTTAGCTTCCAGCACCTCATTGTTGAGTGTGGTTTTCGTGGAGTCTTTGGATGTTATAGTGTATTGGTGTGTTCAAGGGAGGAAGGGTGGTGAGTTTAATCCATTTTTGGCCTCTCGGGGAAAAGAGTGGATTAGACCGATTTTTTAGGGTGTGGCTGTGTTTGTTTTGTGGTGGAGTCTGGCAGACGGGATTTCCTGTGACTGCCCTTCTTAACATTCCAAGCCCTGTTGATGTTAGCTGTATTTGTGGTGTATGTATTTATAGTGTCCTAAACATTTAGTAATACTTTTGTGGTGTTTAAGTGGTGTTTTCTTTTGTCTCATCTTACTATCTTGTAAATACGTTTACAGGTACCCCTTGTTTTTGTTCGTGCTCAGTCACGTATTGTAGATGTTAATCTACGTCTTCTTTTCGTGGTCTTTCATCTTGTTCCTTGTGACTGGTATATTGTTTTCGTAATGTGATGTGTGTGTTTCTTTCATCAGTGTAGTGTTCATTTTTGCCATAGGTAGTACTTGCATAAGAGAGATTATTGAGTTTAGAAGTAAGTGTAGTATTATTTTAATATTGCACCAGTATGGGTGCCAGTAAAAGTCTTTGAAGGAAAATCTGAATTGTGACTAGGTTGATATAGTGGTGTCATAGCACCATAAAGTTTCATCAGTTGTTATTATACAACTGTCGACTATTGTAAGTTTGTGTGAGTATATCTCAGAGACTAAAGTGTCAGGAAGACCAAGTTTTCACAGTAATGAAATGGTAGCCAAGTGGCAAAGTAATACTATATATACTATAAGAGATTAAGGTTGATGATGTGTGTACAGTGAGAGACGAGGTGTTAGATACGTGCATATATATATATATATATATATATATATATATATATATATATATATATATATATATATATATATATATATATATATATATATATAGAAGTGATATCTATATTTATTATCATTACTAAATTATTGTAACCAGAGAGTTATCTACTGATATAAGTGAAGAGTGTACAGTACTTACGATTGAGTAATTGCATAGAAAATCTTTAGCAAGAGATAAGAATATTTTGTATTGTGAGAACTTCGAGTGTTCATCATGGACATTGATACTTTCATGCGGAAAATCAAGGAAGCTGGATACACAAGAAAAGAATTATTGGAGTTTGCCAAGGCAGAATTCCATTCAGTCAAGAATCAGAAAGCACTGGAGAAAGAAAGAATTGAGAAACAGAATGCTCTAAGAGATGCTCGAGCTGAAGAGCTAGAGCTAAAAAGAAAAGAATTTGAATTACAAGAAAGGAAGATTAAGGAAGATAAAGAGTTACAAGAAAGGAAGATGAAGGAAGATAAAGAGTTACAAGAAAGGAAGATGACAGAAGATAAGGAATTACAAGAAAGGAAGATGAAAGAAGAAAACGAATGGAAACAGAGATAATTCGAATTACAAGAAAAGAAGATGAGAGAAAATAGAAAATTACAAGAAAAGAAGTTGAGAGAAGATAAAGAGTTACAAGAAAAGAAGATAGAGCGAGAGTTGGAAGAAAAGAGGATAGAGAGAGAATTACAAGAAAAGATGATGAGTGAAGATAGAGAGTTACAGTTGGAGAAGGAGAGAATGAGAATAGCTCTGGATGAGAAGATGATGGATACAGAAATACAATTGAAGAAGTTAGAAGTGGGTGCGAGTGGTCAGAACTCAACTTCTGGTGGGGCTCATCGTCCTTTTATTCTGCGTCTACCAAATTTCAATGATAAAATAGACAGTTTAGATTTCTTCTTGGAAAGATTTGAGGAAAAATGTGTGGCCTATAAGGCTGATAGGGATCAGTGGCCCTCTCTTTTATCGATACTGCTAGTGGGGCCCGCGATGGAGACTTTTTATAGCCTACCTGTAGAGGAAAGGGCCGATTATGACAAAGTGAAGGAGAGGTTGCTCCGGAGGTTCCGTCTGACTGATGACGGCTACCGGACGCGTTTTAAAAACGCGATGCCTAGTGCAGACCAAGACTTCGAGGATTTTATCTCGAAGATAAAACTTCTGCTGAATAGATGGATCGAAATGGAGGGAATTCCTAAGGATTATAATGGCTTGTTGGACTTAGCACTACGAGACAAAGTGTTGTCCTCGTGTTCTAGTGAGTTGGTTGCGTTCTTTCAGGAATGTCAGCCAAAGGATATTGAGTCCATCTCCCAATTGGGGCACCATTATGTCCTTGCCCATCCGGGCAAACCGATTCAGAAGTCTGGTCTGTCAGACGCATTAGTTGCCAGTGTCGGCAAAGTACAACGCCAACCATGGCAACGACGAGCAGGTAGTGCCGACAGGTCCCTTAGGTCAAGATTTGATAGTTCACCTCGTCCGTATCAATCAGGTAGGGACAGTTACAGAAACTTTAGATCACAGCGACATTTTCAGCCAAGATGGTACAATAGACAGTCCGGAAGCGATAGTGATGGGGAGAATGTCCAAGAGCGAAAACAAGTTCGTTTCCGAGACTCGGAAGATAAAGGCAAATCATTCTATAAAGGCAAGGGGTCCAAACACAGAAGCGGATCGTCAGATGGTCGTGGTTTGGACTCCGATACGCGTTCGTCTCCGAACCATAGTCCTAACAAGGACAGTAAAGAAATTGTTTGCCGGGCGTGTGGGGCCACAGGTCATTTAGCCAGGCGGTGTAAAGCCGAGCCAGAGAAGGCTAATGTGGCATGTGTGCTAGACACTATCAATAATGAAGACTGTGAGGGGTGCAGACAGTTGTTTGTACCAGATGGGAAACCATTGTTGATTTGTGGGCACACTTTACTCTTTCTATCTTCCCTGGATGAGGGTGAAAAACTCAACCTTTGTACAGGGTCTGTGCAGTCGAGGCAGGTGTCCGTGCTTAGGGACACGGGGTGTACCACCATAGACGTCCGTCGCTCCTGTATCGAGGAGTCATGACTCACAGGTAAGACAGTGAGATGCATCACTTTTGGGGGTAATGTAGAATCCTACTCCATAGCCATTGTGGACATAGACACCCCCTTCTTGGCAGGAAGGGTGCATGCGTGTGTCCTTAACAAACCAGTGGCAGACCTAATCATCGATAACGTGCAAGGAGTTCGAAATTGCACACCGGCAGAGATTTACGAATGGGAGAATAATAGGAGAGTAGTAGCTAATGCAGTGCTAACTAGAGCGCAGGTAAGATTGCAGGAGGAGTGTGATAATCCCGATGCTTCTCGCGTCCCATCGACTGTAGATGAGGTTTCAAGCGTGCGAGACGTTTCGGTCGGTGATTTTGCAGAGGGGCAGAAAACAGACAGGATGCTAGTGAGACTGTCGGAGTTAGCGAAAACAAGATAAGCTAAACAGACTAAAACATCACGGTACTGGTTTGAGTATAAGGACCAGATCTTGACGCGGTGCTTTGAGAGACAACAGCAACTCATACGTCAAGTGGTGGTGCCAAGCCAGTGGAGAGCGAAGGTGCTTGAATTGGCGCATGACTCTCCTTTTGCTGGTCATATGGGAGTGGCTAGGACTCGATACAGAGTTCTCTCCCAATTTTATTGGCCAGCATTAAATAAAGACATCAAGGCATATTGTAAGTCGTGTGTTGTTTGCCAACAGATGTCTCACAAAACGGCCGGTCGCCAAAGGAACCGGTTCAGACAGTAAACTTGGCACTGCGCCCATTTCAGATGGTCGCGGTTGATATTATAGGCCCGTTGTCCGTGGCTTTCGACAGAGGATTTCGTTTTATCCTAACCATGGTGGACTTGTGTACTTGGTCTCCAGAGGCAGTGCCTATGCAATCTATTACCTCGCAGGCTGTGGCGGAAGCACTTCATCTGTTATACAGCCATTTCATTTTCCCAGAGTGCATACTCTCTGATAGGGGAACGCAATTTATTTCGCACGAAATGTCTGAGGTAACTAAATTACAGGGGATTTCCCAGTCTTTCACCTCTCCCTACCATCCGCAGGCGAATGGGATTTGCGAACGCCTAAATGGCGCATTAAAACATGTGCTAGCTAAGGTGACTGCCGAATTCCCTCAGGATTGGGATAGATACCTTCCAGCGGTGTTGTTTGCATACAGGGAAGCCCCGTACCAGAGTATGGGCTTTTCGCCATTCGAATTGCTGTATGGTGCAAATCCCAGGGGTCCAATGCACGTACTTAAGGACTGGCTGGTAGGTAAACATGCAGACGGAGCGGTAGTTTCCGCGTATGATTATGTCGTACATCTATGCGAGAGGATAATTAGGTCCTGTGCATTATCGTGGGAAAACGTGACCCATGCGGGTATTCAGTACCGCCGGTATGCAAACCGAGGTACTAAGCTCATATCATTTCAACCAGGGGATAAAGTGTGGCTGCTTTTGCCCACAAAAGAAGATAGATTGAGCATCTCCTGGCAAGGGCCGTTTCGGGTTCAGAAGAAGGTAACCGATGTCGACTACATTGTAGAGGTTAGAAAGAAGGAAAAGGTGTTCCACGTGAACATGCTCAAACCGTACGTGGAGCGTCCTCCCGAGCTATCTTCGGTGGTTAAGGCCATGAGTTCGCGACGTTTGGAAGTAGCGGCGGCAGTAGTCATTGATAGTGGTGAAGACAGCTGCGACGATGGAGATTTACAGCTGTCTCTCGTGCCGATAGCTCCTTCCGAGTCCTGGGCAGACGTGTCGGTTTGTTCAGATTTAACCGACAGTCAAAGGGCTCAGGTGGATGCTATATTGAGAGATTTCGGTGACATGCTCACGGATTTGCCAGGTAAAACAGATTTAATAGTTCATGAGATAACTTTAACTGATAACCAGCCAATCAGAGTTAAACCTTACCCTTTACCACTTCATTATAAAGCGGCGATCGAGAAGGAGATCGACGAAATGGCTCGGTTAAATATCATCGCTCCCTCAGAATCCCCGTATTCGTTCCCCATGGTGGTGGTTAAGAAAAAGAGCGGGGCCCTTAGAGTATGTATTGACTTTCGTAAGCTCAATAATGTAACAGTAGTCGACGCAGAGCCTATGCCTAACCAGGAAGAGCTTCTGACCAAACTTTACCATGCTAGATTTTTTATGAAGTTAGATTTAGCAAGAGGATACTGGCAGGTGCCATTGGCTGAAGCTGCAAAACCTCTTACGGCGTTTGCTACTGCAAGAGGTCTGTTCCAATTCAATTATATGTGTTTCGGGTTAGTGAATGCACCCGCCACCTTTGTAAGAATGATGAGGAAGCTGCTAGGACACAGAGACGATGTCATTACTTACATCGATGATATCTTCATTTTCCGCAAAACATGGGAGCAGCATGTGGATGGGCTGTTTGCCGTATTGAAGTGCCTGAAGGCACATGAACTCACTGCTCGCCCGAGCAAAGTGTCCATCGGATATGCGGAGATGGGCTTCCTAGGCCATGTGGTTGGCCATAACATCATGAAACCTGAAGATGGTACGGTTTCAAAAATATTACAGCTGCAAACGACGAAGACTAAGAGGCAGGTAAAGAGTTTATTGGGTTTGATCAATTTCTATAATAAATTCATCCCAGATTTTTCATCGGTGGCTGAGCCGCTTACGGCACTCACCAAAAAGGGGTAACCCAACAAAATAAAATGGGATTGGAAATGTGAGGATGCATTGAGTAAGATTAAAAAACTAATTTCTAAAAAACCCATCTTGAGATTGCCAGATCTGGGCAGACCATTGATATTGCACACTGATGCTTCGTCGGTAGGCATTGGGGCCTGCCTTATGCAGGAGCATGGAGGGTCGCTCCATCCAGTGTTGTATGTCAGTCGTAAGCTGTTACCAGCAGAAACCAGATACTCCACGATCGAGAGGGAGTGCCTTGCGATTATCTGGGTGGTGTCTAAATTGGCACGATATCTGTTGGGGGCACATTTTTTCCTCCAAACAGATCACAAACCACTGCTATTTAATCAGTCGGCTAAATCCACCAGTGCTAAATTGACACGCTGGGCATTATTGCTACAGCAATTTAACTTTACTATTTTACCAATTCAGGGTGTATATAATGTGGTAGCAGATGTCTTGTCCAGGTTGTGAAGACTGTGGGACAGTTATAGTCTGTGAAACAGGTACTTCTGAAAAGAGTACGTATTAGAATCTATGTAAGAAATGTATTATGGCTATTTAAATTGGTATTTCATGATGAGGTATTATGGTATACAATGTATGTATTATGCTGCCATAAACGCAATATCTGTGAAGTTGTAATCAATGTGGATATATCATGTTACCTTATACCTAC
This sequence comes from Oreohelix idahoensis, assembly GCA_024509875.1. NCBI lineage: Eukaryota > Metazoa > Mollusca > Gastropoda > Stylommatophora > Oreohelicidae > Oreohelix > Oreohelix idahoensis. The sequence goes on along the minus strand of JAMPIV010017688.1, from coordinate 330,802 downwards.
AGTTATATTGTAGGAGATGATCGTTGTTACGATGACTTGGTGTGATTGGTGACAATTAGTTATATAGATTTGGTGTAACATGCATTGTGTTTAGACTACTCCAGGATTAGTCAGTCGTTGTTATTTTTCACGACTGTCAGTACCTGGTGTGGATCGGTACATGTTTCCCTGTAGTTAGTCTAATGAGGAAAAGGCATGTAGGACAATAGTATTGGACAACCCTGGCATTCTCTATCTACTTGAGGAGGTGCCATGTCGGCATTTTGTTCGTCCATACTCCGAAGGGGGTTGGGCGTGTCTCCTCCGGTGGAAGAAAACTTCATTTTCTTTCTTAAAAGGTAGGGGGGGGGGGGGGGGGATGTCACAGCATAGACATTCGCCAAATATTTAGTTGGTTACGCTGTTAAGTGGCGACGCTGGTAGAATAGAGAAAAACCCGTTTGGTCAGTTTGACCAAAGCGGAAGACGACACGAAACTTTTGGCGCAATTCATTCTACGAGATGTCTGCCGTCCTGTCTGGACGTTTGTTGCCTTTGTCAGCAGTTTTTTCTGGGGATTATATGAATGCCATTTTTGTTCATTGCTTGCCGATTGTTTCAGGTGTTCAGGATTATTGATAGATTACTAGATTGGTGATGTGATTTTTCCTAGTAGTTCTGTCCTGGATATTATTTACGTAGAATCTAGCAATTATGTATTGCTTTACTTTGATACTGGATTCCGCCTGTGAGCGATAGTCAGTGTGTAGTTGCTGATTAGATTATGTCGGTAACTATTTTTGCTATTATGCAATTTGTGTGGCAAATACTGATTTCCTCTTAGGATAGATTAATATATCAACTCTGTTCTTAAACTATAGATGAGAAATCATAGACCATAGCGTATATATCTGTGACTCTTTGGAGGATATATCTTTTTCTGCTAACGGGATCGTGGGCTCTACATAGAGGGAAAGGGTTACACCTATGGGTCTATTCGTTTAGTATTTCTTTAACTTATGTGTATTTATATGTGATTGATATTCAAATTTATGGTGTGGGTACATTGTATTATGATAATAAAATTTACATAAACATATACCAGTGTGTCAGTCAGCTCGTCCCAAATATCTATATTCCATTTGTTATAGTTTTCACGTCTGTGCGTCTAACTGTCGTCACTTATGTGTGTGTAGGTGAGTGGTATATATATATATATATATATATATATATATATATATATATATATATATATATATATATATATATATATACATATATAGTATATATATATACATATATATATACATACATATATATATATATATATATATATATATATATATATATATATATATATATATTCTAATAGACTGTCTGACTCCTCTAGATCTGTTGTAGAAGATAGGCTGAAAGAGAGAAGATTCTCGATTTCAGGGACAGACTCTATTAATTTCTATCATCTCACTCGTGAAAATCTATTTCTATTATCATCTCCCACTGAGTTATCACCTATTCTATTTCTATTCAGAAGGGACCAACCAATGTCTTACTTCCTCTATCAAAAAATCTACGACAATGACGTTATGTCATTTCCGCCTGGTAGACTAGGGCGCGACGATAGCTGGTTTTGAACCGGCAACCTAATCGCGAGATGCAAGCGATCTAACTACTTTGCTAATGTGACACTCGTTCAGAAGAAGACCTAAATGCACATTGAGAAGGATGTTGGAGGTAATACAGTAGGCCTATAGCAGATAATACCCTAGAGCAGGGTTTCTCATCAGGGGTTCCACTGAACCCAGGGATTTCACGAGAGGTCGCTAGAGGTTAGGATTCCGCGAGAGATCGTGACTGAAGGAAACAAAAAAAAAAACAACAACAAATAAACGTTGATTTTTTTAACTTTGCGCGCTGGGCGATGTTATCGCTCGCAGTGCGGGATAGTGACCGAACAGCCTCGTATGGTAGTGCGCAATAAAACCGTGTTGACTCTTGCATATGCCATATTTCATTAGCATCTTATTCAGGAGAAATTTGTTAAAAGACTTTTAGGCCTTCTTGGATAAGGTTACAAAAAAATCAAGTAGAAAATTAAAAAAAGAAAAAGAAGGGAAAACAGAAGTTTCTTCTACTCACACTGCTGACTTGCATTAGAGTTTGTAGGAACTCCGCCTAGGCTGGTCTCAAGCCTGGTTGAAAAACGAAGAGGGCGGCCTGCGTGGGGGCAGTAAGGAGGCAACCCCTCCATCATGCAAATGCACAACAGGTCAATCATCTGTTTTGTTTAAAACCTGATCACCCGAGAGAAAACCTGTCTGATCCTAAAGACGAAGAACTGTTACGGACTATGGACTACGACTTATGGAACATGAAATATAAGGAGTATTCATGGGAAAGTCAAGGAGCAGATGGAGATGAGGAAAGTGAAAATATAAATCATGGATTTTTAAATGAAGAAAAAATGACAAGAAATTATGGATCTAGATGGAGACACGCTGCTCTACAGTGGAGTCCCCAAAACTAAAAGAGCTAAAAGGGGCGTGGGTTGTACTGTGGCTAAAAACCAAAAAGATAGCATCAAAGGATGAAACTTTGTCTCAGAGCTCATTATGGTGCTAACGCTAAAACAAAAGGAGAAACCATAGTCAACTTTTTCATTGTGTATGGGCCAAATGAAGATAAGAGAGCAGAGGTTAAGGAGGAATTCTTCGAGCTGCTTCAAAAGACAGTGGACAACTGCCTGAATGAAATTATCTTGCTCGGAGATTTCAATACCAGAGTTGGAAATGACCATGCTAGATGAGGTGGAGTTATCGGAAGTTATGGAGATGATACAATTAATGACAATGGAAAGTGACTCCGTAGATTATGCACTGAGCAAAACCTGATCAAACACAAAGTTCCCCCATAAGCGCATACACGCTCACACTAGATGAGAACTAACAAAGGATGAGAAATTAGTGATCAACTATGCCATAGTTAGGAAGAGCTCATTCAAGTATGCCCTTGATGCTAGTCTCCTCTTCTCATATGCTTCTACTGAAGCTGAATTTATGATGTCCTTGAATTTAAGCCAGAGGGTTTCCAGGTCATCAAGTTGTTCTTCTGTGTTTCTCACTGCTGTAGTAATAGGCCTCTGAAATCTGTCTTAACTTCTGGCTCTTTCAGCTTGTAGGTCTTAATACTCATCTCTTCTGTTCGTTTACTTAGCTTCTTGAGTGATGGTAGGCTATTCCTAGGCCGAGCAACTTTTTCAGTTCTTCTTTTAATTGTTAGCAGGTAGTGATCGCTTCCAATCTCTTGCCCTCTCCAGCCTAGGAAGATGAAGGGAACTGTGGTAAGACGTGGAGTCCAATGGATGGGTATGGAAAAAAAAGGAAAAAATGTGATTCGTTTTACGAGGACAAAAGACAAAGAAAATAGCTAACGTTGCGGCCACAAGGCCTGGAAACCCTCTGAACATCATAAATACAGCTGCAGCAGAAGCATATGATGAAATCTGACTTAGAAGGAAGAGAAATAGGACACTTTGGTGGACATAGGAAGTTATAGAGAAAATAAGAGAGAAGAAAAGGCATAGAAACTATACTTAAGAGCTAAAAGCACAGCAGGACAAATAGAGAAATATAGAGAATATATGATACTCAGAATAGAAGCAAAGAAGAAGGTGCTAGCAGCAAAACAGAAATCCTGGGAAGAATTCAGAGAAAAGCTAGAAAAAGATGTACAAGAAAACCAGAAATTGTTCTACAAGATCCTAAAAAAAAAAATGAGGAAGGAAAAACAAACCATCTTAAATTTATAAAGGAGAAGTAAGGCAAATTGCTTACTGCACCAAAGGAAGTAATGGAAAGATGGATAGACTGTTTCTTGGAACTCCTTGATGGTAAGTAAAGAACTGTTGTAGGCTTTCTGGAAGGGGGCTAACCGCAGTGGTGGCTCCAATGTTTCATAAGAAGCAAAAGGAGAAATGACGGTGGCTGACTGAATAAGTATTTATGCTCTAGGAAGGACGAATGTGGAACTAATGACAAGAACCAGACAAATGTCAGTGGAACAAGAGATGACACGAACCAGACAAATGTCAGTGGAACATGAGATGATGTAATGAGGACGCTGGAGATGGACAGGACACACAATGAGGAAATCCGCTGATAGCATTACATGGCAGTCTTTTTCTGGAATCCCCAAGGAAAGAGAGGCGGAGGTAGACAGACAAGCACATGGAGAAGACAACTGGAGACAGAAGTGAAAATGATGTGGGAGACCTGGAAAGATTTGAGCTGATGGCACGTGACAGGAGAGCTTGGTATGTGTTTGTTAATGGCTTCTGCTGCTTGACCAGCTGACAGGTTTGACTGAAGGGCCATTTTTATTTCACTTGGGGAGTTGCTACTTTTAAAAGAAGTACTACTGCAGTCCCAAATAACTAATTGAAATGGGCATTAATAATTCAAAACAATACAATATTTAGCACGTACAATGCATTAGAAGTATGTCTAACATTTTGGTACATCTACGAAACCATTTAGTATGAAGGCCAGCGAATACATACATTACTTGCATTTATAATGCATGCAAATTGTGTTTATAGTTATACAAATTTTGGAGCACCACCTGCTACTACTGACGTTGGACAAGAGACCTTGTAAACAATTATTCTAGTTGCATGCCGGTAGGCCCCTGTGTTTTGACTTTTATATTCTATCAGCATAGCATGATAAATTAAACTCTCCATGCAGAAAAAGATATATATATATATATATCTTTACATTCATAGCCAGTTAACATTCTGTGACGTCAGAGGCGTAACAATACTATTAGACTGGTGTGGAGTGGAAGTGGGGGATGCAGATAAATAAGTTGTAACTAGTCGTGTGTCTACAAGAGGACAGTAACACACTGACACGATATGGATATACCGCGTGTCTTAGTCCTCTACATCAGTGGTATTCAACATGTGGTACGAGTACCCCTAGGGGCACGAGAAGACATCTATAGCAGGTACGTGACAAAAAAAAATATGACACTGAACTGTCGGAAGGTTTTCATAGTTTTCATTATTTTAAGTAAATTATTTATTGTTTAATTATTTTTAAAAAATATTAAACTCTAATTTACTATGTTGGATGTAAATTATGTAATTTAGTTTAGATGCTTGCCCTATGCCCTATAATTTTATTTATGTATAGGTAAATTGAATACTTGGAAATGCACCAATAACCTTGGGGGTACATAGATACAGATAAATTGTATCTGAGGGTACGCGAACAATAAAGGTTGAATCTACTGCTCTAGAACACGAGAGAGAGAGAGAAAGAGAGAGAGAGAGAGAGAAAGAGAGAGAGAGAGAGAGAGAGAGAGAGAAAGAAAAGAGAGAGATAAGGAGAGAGAGAGAAAAGGGAGAGAACGAACGAACGAACTTTATTTTCAAAGGTTGAGAATTGGGCACGCAATAATAGAGAGAGAGAGAGAGAGAGAGAGAGAGAGAGAGAGAGAGAGAGAGAGAGAGAGAGAGAGAGAGAGAGAGAGAGAGAGAGACGCGATCTATAGACAGGTAGTGGCTAAAGCATGAACAAGGATCATTACTACCTCCACTATCTTGGAACAGTATAAACAGTAAAACACTAAAGTCAGTCCAACAATCTCTATTAAATAAATTGACATTATTATAAACACAGGACTATCAATGAAGCAACACAACAAGCGAAGTGAAATCATGAGTGAAGTTATTGTTGTTGTTGTACAAAATCGACGTCATTGCGCTCCGGTAAACCCATAGGTGCTCAACCCCCTCAGTATATTTCGAACTGTGTGAATGGTAAATGTTTCTGTAGCTCGCTGGTTATATACACGACGCATACATCCTTTCATACGTCCATCACTGCTAGCCTTACGTTTGATGCCAAATTCCAACAGTCTTAACCTTGATGATTCATCTACTGCAGTGTCATTCTCTAACAGGCGATCATTAATTGTTCTCAGTATCTCTCCCTTATCCATATTCTCAGGCCGTCAAGACAGATGAAAGTGTGTTCAGGAGAGTTAAAGAAAATCAATGCATCATTGTCAGATATATACATAACAAATCTAAAATAAAATTGTTGACATACAAATGTAAATATACCATGATAAATATATCATCCTCTTCCTGCTCACTATGAAGTCTAGGACTACCTCTGCTATTGGTTCCTTGTGATGAAACCCACACGAATCAATCACCAGCTCATGCAGTTGTGGTTTATGTGGCAAGGTATTTTATATGATGAGACTGCCTGCCCCATACACAACTTTACAGAAATATGCTTTTCATACATGTTTTTAAAAAAAAAAAATGGTTCCTTATTTTGGCGAGGCGCGTCCAATTCAACCTAGTCGGTTATATTAGGGCGCAAGTCCAAATATAAAAGACCTTTAGGTATGATTTACGTTTAATTCATACATGTGAAATTTACATATCAAATAAGAAAATGTACATGTTACAACTGACCCGAAATTTGTTAAATATCCAGACTTTGATGCATAGAATGGCCGTAATACGTCTTGCAACTGTTTAAGGTCAAGTCTTTCCTCATATAGGTAAGGTTACTGGTTAATGTATACTCCTAACTATTGACACTTAAGGAAAGTTTCCTCTTACTTGAGGCTCTAAGTATTGTAAATGAGGTTTTACACATTTAATATTAAAAGTCTAATCGAATAACTTTGGTCTGTCCTATAATGGAATCCTTATTACTAACTCATCTTCTGGCTGTCCGCGATCTCCTTGACGAAGATGGGAAATGCAGTGGGGAAACTTTCAAAACACTCAGGTTTTAAATTTAAAATTTTCGCTCATGCGAAAACGTAACCTCGCGAGTTTAGTTTGCTAAAGTCAATCACGATTCAGGCTAGTTGTGACGAAATGGACGACCTCTATCGATCTTTGCTTCTCTCCGGCAGCATCGGTACATTTGTCGTACTGATTTTATTTATGTGCCGTCAATTAACACACTTTTCTTTCTTTCTTTATTTGTCTGCTAAGTAGCAGATATTTGATTTTATCATGGGGATAAATATCACATTTGCAAGGAGTGCTACCAAGATGTGTGGTTATAGGCGCGGCAGATTAACACGTACATCGGTCAGCGCTATCGGCTTAAATCTCCGATAAGACACGGAGTTTGCGTACTCATACGACATATAACGAGATTACTGTCTGCGTGACACCTGTGGGCAGACAAGTGTGATATAATCGTTTCCGGTCACTTGGTTAAAAGTAATCATGGATTTATTACATTTTAGACAATATGAGTCTACAAATGTGTTTGTGAGAGTGTATGCAAGACATCATATTATCATGTATGGGAGATGTGACCTGTTGCAAAATGTTTCCATGTAGGAAATATTTTGAAAGTGCCACACCCGACATGTTTGAAATGATTAGATCTTTCTGATTATATTCATAACAACATTGAGGGGAATATAAGCTGACCATTTCGCAGTTTTATTTCTCTGTGAATTTCAAGCTCGCCAAGACTTCAGACCTCGCCAGAGTGAAGACTAGATTCATAATTACTATTTGTTAACCGGACCTTTTATTGGAGAACCAGATGACTTACAAAAGCACAGGAAATCTCTACATTTTAATAAGGATCACCGGGACTAGGAAACTGAAGAAACGCGGAATCAGAGGGAGCATCTATTGTAAAATTAAAGACATCCCAGACGCGTGTAAGAGAAAAAATCGTCTCTTTAAAATTCATTTGAGCAGACAAGTCTGTAGCCAGGATTGGCGTAAGTTGTGATTTACATTTCATATTTTATTACTAACATGTGAACTAACATATATATGTATATATTACCATGTGAAGTTTAATGTGTGAAACTCGCTATTGGATGTCAAAGTCATTTGGTGCTGGCAACCTCAGTATCTAGAATGATGATTCATGAACCACCACTGCAAAGGCTAGTTATTGCTTTATTGATAGTTTCGTAAAGAGAACTAAAAGCGTAAAGTAGTTCCAGGTTCCCTATGGAGCAGGGAGGGAAAGATGAAAGAAATGATGTACATTCTGAGAATAATACTTACATTTTCAATTAGTGTAAATGTCTCTATAAACATATTCACTTTAAAATTAATGTAAGTTTTCAAGCTTTAAACCAGTGTAAATGTCTATATGAAAATATTCATTTTAAATTAATTGAAGTTTCAATCTTTTCCATAAGTGTAAATATAAATGGAACATAAATGAATTTATATTGCGAACACTTTTCAAACAGTGGAGATGTAAATGTAAAACATATTATATCTGTACGTTTAACCTTTTCATTTAATGTAATGTAAAGCTAAAGCTATTTAGTTTAAATGTAAAGGAAGTTTTATCCCGAGGGATTCAATTTAATTCTCATCGAGGGTAAATTCTGACATGGGATGGTAGAATAGAAGGAGGGGGGGGGGGGGGACATAAATGTGTCGGAAAAACGCCATACTCAGAAGATCGTTTCGTTTCTATTTCTATTACCAGTTATTGGTGGTACTAGCAGAAAGTACTATCTCTGGAACCAAGTGAAGGTAGAAGTGGACTGACGTGTTGCGAGACGCCATCATAAGAGGGTCTTATAGACAGACGCAGAACCAACTTAGCCGTTACTCCTTGGTGTTCTTGAAACGTGCTGCACCGGAACTTTGACCACAGACGAGCGAGAGCAGAGTGAAAGGAACTGACCCAGCTGGTAAAGAAACTACCATTGGTAGCTAAGTGAAAATATCCGCTGCCAAAAGTGACCTCCTTTATTCAGTTAAATCCCATCCAAGTGATGAAACCTTTTCCATAACTATTCAAATTATTTTTCAACTGTTAAAACTTAAAGTGATTATTAAATTTTGTTATTTGTAATGTTACAAATTTAACTTCGATTCTTACTTACTTAGTCGTTCCCCTTCTACCGTGAGATGTAGAGGTTTGGAAGAGAGAGCACCAGACTATCCTATCGGCTGTCTTCCTCCTGGCCTGGTTCCATTCTAGTCCTCGGTCCTTCAAAGATTGTCTAATGTTGTCTTCCCAGCGGACTCTCTAATGTTGTCCTCCCAGCGGACTCTGGGTCGTCCTGGGGGTCTGGATCCCTGGCTCTTTATTTCCCATGCTTGTCGTGGTAGCCGATCTTCTCCCATTCTGCAGACATGGCCAAACCATCTTAGTTGGGACTGTTCTAGTTGGGTCTGCAGGGGGTTGGATTTTAGGCCTTGGCGTATTGTCTGGTTGCGGACCATGTCTCTTCTTGTTACTTCAACCACCTTCCTCAGATACCTCATTTCTGAGGTTTGGATCTGGCTTTTATGGGTTGTAGTCATTGCCCATGACTCGCATCCATATGTCAAGACTGGGACATAGGTGGAGCGTTATACAGCCATCTTCGTTTTCTTACCAACCTCTCTCTTGCTGAGGAATCCTCGATTTATGGCCTGAAAAAGTCTCCCAGCTGCTGCTTTTCGAGTGGCCAACTCTTCTTTAATGCCTCCCTTTCGGTCTATAATAGCTCCGAGATATTTAAAGTGGTCGACCTGCTCCAGGACCTGTTCTCCCAACTTAATCTGATGTCTTCTTTCTTCTCGTGATATCACCATGGATTTTGTTTTAGAGCTGCTTATAACCATCCCTCTCTTCTCCAGCTCTTCCTTCCAGACTTGCAGGTTGGATTGGAGATGTGCCTCTGATTTAGCAATCAGGGCAACATCATCAGCAAATGCCAGCTCTGAAATACTTACCTGTCTCATCTTACAGTACCCCACTGAATGCTTTCTTGTTCTCTCCTTACATGACTTGATAACATCGTCCATGAGGAGTATGAAAAGATAAGGTGAAAGGATATAACCTTGTCTTACACCAGTGGTGGTCCTGAACTCTTCTGACTTATGGTTTGCTGTCCTCACATAGTTTCTGCAAGACTTGTAGAAGCTCTGTATTGCATGAATCAGAGGTGCTAGAATGTTCTTCCGTGCCAAACAGTCCTTTTAAATGTACCACATGTTTGTCTCAGTCAAAGTTGCTAAACACACACTCTAAACAGAGCTATATATACATTATAATAATAAATTCCACTGATTAACTCAGGGGTGGGGGCTTAACGAGCTAGAATAAACCTTTGCTAAATTCTTCATAAAAGTGTCGGCAGATTATAGAATTAACGTGCTTACCGACAGCCAGCATTGTTTTCGCTTATATGAATATCTTGTGAAGACTCCCATGTGATAGAAGCTTTACTACTCTTCTATCTACATTTCTGTCAAAAGTAATCTGGTGTAAAGATAGACTCAAGTGAAGCCTATATTAGATACTCTTGAGTTTTGGCCACTGTTGGAACTCTACTGCAAAGCAGGGGTGGCAATACCGTGACAATTGGGCGACTTGTCCCGGATTATAGAACCTGTCTAGAAATTCCCCTAGACGACTGACATAAATTTCAGATTCACTGAAATAATATCGTCAAGAGAGTGTGTTATAGTAAGACTGAGCATTCATTGTATAAATAACAATAAAAATAACTTTGTAAAGAATGATAGAACAATTGAAAGAAACAACATTTCTTGTAAACTATAGGGGACCCGAAGATGCAGCAATAGAGAATGCAGTCAGCGACCCATATCTTGACTGCTTGCGTCAGGGTCAGCGAACCAGAGCTGACCAAGACCCTACTCCACCTCCACGTGGTGGTCCTGGAAACAGGCTGCATCACTGCAGTCTGGCTGAGAGAGTATAGATCGAAGAGGGAAGGCAAACCCGGTCCCAAAAAATGCCGTGCTGAAGTCGGATGTGTCGGCCGAAAGGCGCAGATATCGTAGCTCCGGTGTAAACAGACACAACGCAACCAACGTCCTTTTCAGGACGAACGAGGAGGAAGAGGAGGGTAAACTATAGTTAACGTTAAAGAAATAAGAAGTTCACTTGGATGCGGCTAATCAGTGTTGTACATTTGTGATTTTCTAGTTAAATTGCTGTTGTAATCTTGTGTAGCTTTGTAAACAGACTTTTCGCTCAGAATGGCAGAATCCCAAAACCTCCATGCTATTTATCTTAATCTAGGCCACGAACTTGGGTTTTAAGATAAAGAACTTTATGACTTCGTGCTTACTTCGGTGAAAGAACAGAAAGAAAAAGATAAAGAGGAAAAAGATAGGATGGAGGCAGAGAAAGTCGCACTCCGTGAAGAGAAAGCCGTGTAGCGCCAGGAAAGAAAACTGGCCAGAGAACACGAAAAAGCCAAAGCAGAACACGAAGCGGCAGAGAGAGAAAAGGCTTTTGACAGCATACATAGGGACAGTTTATGGAAAATACTGAGGGCTTATGGAATTCCAAGCTGCATAGTGTCAATCATAAAAAGCCTCTATGCCAACTTTACGTGTAGTGTTGGGCAGAGCAACCTAACCTTTGAGGTGAAGACAAGAGTACGACAGGGATGCCCCTTATCAACCACTCTATTTTTAACAGTCATAGATTGGGTGATGCGCCAGACAGCAGAGGGCAGTCCAAGAGGAATAAGATGGACTACATTTTCTACATTGGAAGATCTGGAATATGCAGATGACATTGCACTACTAGCACATTCACATCAACATATCCAGGAAAAGATGGATAGACTTAATAAGTTTAGCCAGCAGGTGGGCTTGAACATCAATTTAAAGAAGTCAGAGGTCATGACGCTCAATGTGAGTAACCCTGAGCCCATATCAGTAAGAAATCAGCAACTGGTACAGACAGACACCTTCACATACCTAGGATGCATAGTAACACCATACGGCGGGGGAGGCAAAGACATCAACATCAGAATGAATAAGGCAAGAACAGCCTTTTTTAGCCTAAACAACATCTGGAAGTCCTCTCAATACAGCACAAGCACAAAATTAAGATTATATCAGAGCTGTGTGCTTTCTGTGCTTCTCTATGGTGCGGAATGCTGGAGAGTTACAGAGAAGGAAATGTCGAAATTGTCCTCTTTTCACACAACATGCCTAAGAAAAATTCACCGAATCTTTTGGCCCAATACCATCACCAACCAAGATCTGCTTACTCGGCGGCTAAGGATCAAAGAAGAAGAAGAAGGCCGCGAACTCGGGTTTTCAGTCAAAGAACTTTCTGACTTCGTGCTTACTTCGGTTAGAGAACAGAAAGAAAAAGATAAAGATGAAAAAGACAGGATGGAGGCAGAGAAAGTCGCACTCCGTGAAGAGAAAGCCGTGTAGCGTCAGGAAAAAAAACTGGCCAGAGAACACGAAAAAGCTAAAGCAGAACACGAAGCAGCAGAGAGAGAAAAGGACAGTGCATTTGCTAAGAAGAAGGAACAGGCCGAATGGGCTTTCGCTAAGGAGAAGGAACAGTCCGAAAGAGCGGAAAAGGAACAGGAGAGGGCATTCGCTAAGGAAAAGGAACAGGCTGAGAGAGCCGAAAGGAAGGAACAGGACGATAGAGCCCACACTATTAGAATGAAGGAACTGGAACTCGAAGGAAGAAGAGTGAATTCTAACAATGTCGGCTCTGGCAGTTCTCGCAATAGCGAGGGAGGAAGCACCACTCAGGTGGTAGCACCTAGTGCAATATCCTTTCAACTAGATGTAAATCATGAGACTTCAGAAGAAATTGACAATTATCTTTCTAGGTTTGAATCCTTAGCAGCTACATATGGCTTGGAGAGAGAGAGATACATCATAAAGCTATCCCAGAGTCTTAGGGGATCTGCTTATGATGTGTTTCTCAAGATGTCCACGGAAGAACAAAACAACTACGACATGTTGAAGAAAGCTCTGTAACAGCGTTTCATGCTTAACGCAGAGACTTTTCGTGGTAAATTCCGTGAGGCGAAAAGCCAGAAAGATGAATCTTTTCGACAGTTTGCCACACGACTAGAAACGTACTTGGAGAAGTGGTGATCTCTCAGCACCTTTGATGAATCTTTTGAAGGGCTGAAGGAGATGATTCTCGTGGAGCAGTTCAAGGACTCGCTCACCCCTGACATGAGAAGGTTCCTGGCTGAGCATGGGGCCGAAACTCTTGAGCAGGTGGTACTGTTTGCTGATAGGTACCAGAGCGACCAGTCAGAAGTGAATCCGCCTAAGAGGCGCCACCACGAAAGTCACCCCAAACAAAAGGATCACCTAGATGATAGCTCCAAAATTACGGACAACACAACACACAAAACAACCCACCAACAGCAACAACAACCACAAGATCACCAGAGGCAGAAACAGAGCAATTCAGCACAGGGAACTGGACGACGATATTGTAAATCGTGCAAAACTGACACGAACTTTACATCGGATTGTAAAAGGCCGAAATCCGGCCTTATAATGTCGCTTACCTGATCATGGGGCCGATAGGGAAACATGACCCCCAGGCATATGAACAAAATCCTAGTTACCCTTCCATTACTGAGCAAGTGGGAGCCGCGCTAGCGTAGTGGTTACAACATGACCCCCAGGCATATGAACAAAATCCTAGTTACCCTTCCATTACTGAGCAAGTGGGAGCCGCGCTAGCGTAGTGGTTACAACACCGCTCTGGCGACCGGGTGATACAGGATCAAACCCGGGCGACGGCATTTGAGGATTTTTCGTCGACCGGGATTGGGACTGGATTAACTCGAGACCTGGCGAGTACATTTGAAGGAGTGTCGTCGACCAGGGACTGGCGGCTCCTGAGCCGACCCAGCTGCAATGGGTACCTCCGAAATCGGCGAGTATTTGCCTGAATGGCGAGGGACACCTGTCTCTGTACAAGAAATAAAGGGATACTCACGTAAAATCAATGTCAGGTTAGACATAAATAATAACCTGAGATTTCGCCTCGAGTATTAGCGGGCGTACGAAAAAAAAAAAAAAAAAAAAAACTGAGCAAGTAACCGTTGGCAACCAAACCATACGGTGCCTGTATGATTCGGGCTTAGAATATTCAGCTTTAGTTTGTCCATCTTTGGTGAAGGCCCACCAATACACTGGTGAAACTGTAGAAATACAGAGGCCTTGGAAGCGTATAAAGCCTATGCTACTTCCGGTCACGGAGATTGATGTTTCAACCCGATATGTTCGGGGCAAAATCAACGCCGCAGTGGTAGACGAGTTAGTCTATCCTCTCATTTTAGGGAGGAAATATGTGTTCCTTGGAGATACCTCAGGTGACTCCAGGCCAACACAAAAGATAGAGAAGCCAAAACACGCCTCAGCGGCCCCTGAGTTGTCATTTTTACACAGCCTGAATATTTCAGAGCTGAAGCAGGCACAAAGGGCTGATCAAACCCTAAGGCCTTGCTTTTCCAAGTTGTATGGAAATTACTCCCATACTCCCCAGGGAGCATATTACAGGGAGAAAGGTTTGGTATATAGACGGGTGTGGAATAAGAGACAGCTAGTTGTCCCATTACCATTTCGCACCCGCCTCATGCAGGAAATGCATTTAACCATGCCCCATCCCATTAAAGGTTCATATGCCTTGGTAAGGCATATTTCCCTGAATTACTTCTGGCCAGGTTTGCGACATGAGGTTCGACAGTTTGTGATAAACCATGCTTCAGCTGGAACGTTCCACAACGAGGATGGGATTATTTTTCAACGGACGAGGCAAGGGAAGCAACTCGTGGTGCCTCTCCCCTTAAGACCCTCTGTCATGAAAGCGGCTCATGTTTTATCATCAGGAGAACATGTTTCAGTAGGAAATACCATGAGTAACCTTAAGGAGGATTACTTCTGGCTTAGACCGTGGGCAGATGTGCGTGAGTACATTGAAAACTGCACACACTGCCAAGCGAGAAACTCAGTCACTCGCCACCGAGATAAAGGAAGAGAGGACAACTCTACGAGAGAGAGAACACGGGAGACTGTAGACCGCATCGAGAAGTGTCCGTCCATAGCTAGATATTCTACAAATCTCTTAGGAGAGGGGGTATCTGTGACGAAATGGACGACCTCTATCGATCTTTGGTTCTCTCCGGCAGCATCGTTACATTTGTCGTACTGATTTTATTTATGTGCTGTCAATTATCGCACTTTTCTTTCTTTCTTTATTTATCAAATCACCCTGTAGGTGATAAATATCACATTTGCAAGGAGTGCTACCAAGATTTGTGGTTATAGACGCGGCAGATTAACACGTACATCGGTCAGCGCTATCGGCTTAAATCTCCGATAAGACACGGAGTTTGCGTACTCATTCGACAGATAACGAGATTACTGTCTGTGTGACACCTGTGGACAGACAAGTGTGATATAATCGTTTCCGGTCACTCTGTTAAAAGTAATCATGGATTTATTACATTTTAGACAATATGAGTCTACAAATGTGTTTGTGAGAGTGTATGCAAGACATCATATTACCATAAATGGGAGACGTGACCTTGTGCAAAATGTTTCCATGAAGGAAATATTTTGAACGTGCCACACCTGACATGTTTGAAATGATTGGATCTTTATGATTATATTCATAACAACATTGAGGGGAATATAGGCTGACCATTTAGCAGTTTTATTTCTCTGTGAATTTCAAGCTTGCCAAGACTTTAGATCTCGCCAGAGTGAAGACTAGATTCATAATTCCTATTTGTTAACCGGATTTTACTGACATAGTGGAGTGAAGCACAGATTGTCACGAAAAATTACTTACTTACTTAGTCGTTCCTCTTCTACCATGAGGTGTAGAGGTTTGGAAGAGAGAGCGCCAGACTATCCTATCGGCTGTCTTCCCCCTGGCCTGGTTCCATTCTAGTCCTCGGTCCTTCAAAGATTGTCTAATGTTGTCCTCCCAGCGGACTCTGGGTCGTCCTGGGGGTCTGGATCTTTGGCTCTTTGTGTCCCATGCTTGTCGTGGTAGCCGATCTTCTCCCATTCTGCAGACATTGCAAAACCATTTTAGTTGGGACTGTTCTACTTGGGTCTGGAGGGGTGGGATTCTAGGCCCTGACGTATCCATGTCTCTTCTTGTTACTTCAACCACCTTCCTCAGATAACTCATTTCTGAGTTTTGGATCTGGCTTTTGTGGGTTGTAGTCATTGCCCATGACTCGCATCCATATGTCAAGACTGGGACATAGGTGGAGCGGTATACAGCCATCTTCGTTTTCTTACCAACCTCTCTCTTGCTGAGGAATCCTTGATTTATGGCCTGAAAAAGTCTTCCAGCTGCTGCTTTTCGAGTGGCCAATTCTTCGTTGATGCCTCCCTTTCGGTCTATAATAGCTCCGAGGTATTTAAAGTGGTCGACCTGATCCAGGACCTGTTCTCCCAGCTTAATCTGATGTATTCTTTCTTCTCGTGATATCACTATGGACTTTGTTTTAGAGCTGCTTATGACCATCCCTCTCTTCTCCAAGTCTTCCTTCCAGACTTGCAGGTTGGATAGGAGATGTGCCTCTGATTTAGCAATCAGGGCAACATCATCAGCAAGGCATGTAAGGAGAGAACAAGAAAGTATTCAGTGGGGAACTGGAAGATGAGACAGGTCTGTATTTCAGAGCTGGCACGAAAAATTAACGGATGGAAAATGACTGTCGTTACAACATTAAACAAGCAAAAAATACTAATGGTTATGATTAAACTAACAAAATAAAAGAATATTTAACAGTATAAGTGATTGAATGAAAAAAAAACCATTTATAATTACTTACACATTTTTCAAAGTAAATTACTTCTTATCAAGGTGTCCTTTCCTTTCCGGTGTCAAACAGCGTCTTCTAAAACAAAAAGTAACTGACTGGCGTGGAAATGTCTCACCGAGTAACACCATCTAGTACCACGAATAGACAACTCAAGTTAACGTTATTGTTGTTAGAGACTCGACATCACTGCACTCAGGGCAGACTATAAGTTTTGTTTAGCAAATATCGAAATGTATGAATGTTGATTGTTCCAGTAGTGCTGGTTGTATACACGTCTGACACAACCCGTCAGACATATATGCCGGTTAGTTTTATATTTGATGCCAAACGCCAACAGTCTCAGTCGTTTTGATTCATCGATTGTAGTGCCGTTCTTCAACGCGCGATCGTTAATTTTCTGTATTAATTCTCCCTTCTCCATACCCAGTGTCACAAAATGGATTTTGTCGATGCTAGTCTGTCAGCTCTCTCATTACCGCATACTCCTGCAGGGCCAGTACAATAGATTCACACCAGTTCTTGCAGATTCTAGGCTTCAACGAATGTCCATCATTCATGCCACAGTCATCCATTTTGAACCTTCTGAAGCATGGACTGAGTCCGACACAATACCCTGTTTAATGTAGTTTTAGACAGCCAACTCAGGGCGACATTAGCTGCCTTTATCTTCATTCTCATCTTTGGGGTTGTTGTCACGTCAGCTCCGCTCCATTCTGCGACGTCCCCGACCCTTGCTCTAGCCGAGAAGCCCCATCCTTATTTCACACCATGGAGAACAGACCCAACAGTGCATGCTGTGACAGCATCATCTACAGCATGCGTATTTATCAGTTTTTGATTTCTAGTTCTGCTTTTCTATTACAACAGTTTCTACAGGGTGATAATGACTTGTTTATATTTTGTCCAGTTATCTCCCGTCCTACTCCGCTTTTCCCCCCTTGAATATTTTTTTTTCAACTGTGGTTGTCTGCCCAAACGTTGCCTCCGACATCCCTCTCTTTATTCTTGCTCCTTTGATGCAGCTACGTTCTCATGCAGAGGGTGTCTTCTGTCTTTAGTTCCACGTATATAGGCTTTAGTCTAGGCCATATATTGTCTGAATTGTATGGACAGAAGTCCTAGCATGTACCTCATTGCCACAATGGTGGCATCTCTCATGCATCTCATGACTGTACGTATTCCTTAATTGTGAATGCGTTGCAGTCGTTCACATCGTGACCTTGACAATATGATGATATAGGAGAATCAGTAGTCTTTGCACCTGATGTGCATCTGTCATTGCGTTTTAAGTGCCGTTAGACCGCACTTTGACTTCTGTATGGTGTGCTCAACATAGTACTTGTATGATAGACTGCGATCGAACGTTATACCGAGATATTTCAGCTTGTCCTGTCTTTCGATGTTCTGCCCATTGAACACTCTAGTTATCTTGGGAACAGGCAAAAGTCTCAATGTGAGAGTATTCTGCACAAACGCACTTAAGCATATTTTCCAGCAGTGTGAAGTCTAGATTTGTGAAAGGTAAACTACAGTCTTGTTCTTCAAGTACCATGCCTAGTGGCGTAGGTGATCAAAATGTACGAGGCGCGTTTTTTAAGTAATTCCCGTTTTAAAATAATAAAAAAAAACCATCATATATAAAAACGATTTATTGCAGCCAAAAGTGGACCACACATTTACATTATTTCTCAACATAGTCACCATTGACTTCAACACATTTTTGGTATCGCGGCACCAGGTTCTTAGTTCCAGTGTCAAGGAAGTCTGCCGCCAGTGTCTTGAACCATTCATTAACGCCTGTCTGCAGTTCATCATCAGTTTCAAACTGCTGGGATGCCAGCCACTTCTTTAGGTGCATGAAAAGGTGGTAATCACTTGGCGCGAGATCGGGACTGTAGGGCGGGTGGTCAAAAATTTCCCAGTGACATTTTTGCAACAATTGAACAGTTCGATCTGCGGTGTGAGGTAGAGCATTATCGTGCAAAAACACAATCCCAGTGGACAGCAACCCACGTCTTTTGTTATGGATGGCACGTCTAAGTTTTATCAGTGTCACAATAAGCATTGGCATTAACTGTCTTTCCACGTTCAAGAAAATCAATAAACATGACCCCTTCTTTGTCCCAGAAAACAGTGGCCATGATCTTTTTGACAGAAGGTGCTTGCTTAAACTTCTTTGCTTTCGGGGACCATGAGTGTCGCCATTGTATCGACTGTAGCTTTGATTCGACGTTTGTGTAGGAAATCCAGGTCTCATCTACAGTAACAATGTGGCCCAAAAATTCATCTCCTTCATTTCGATAGCGCTGCAAAAACTTTTGAGCCAAAGCCAGGCGTTTCTGTTTGTGTTCCATCGGTTAACATTTTCGGCACCCATCTGGCGGCAGACTTCTTTGACACTGGAACTAAGAACCTGGTGCCACGATACCAAAAATGTGTTGAAGTCAATGGTGACTATGTTGAGAAATAATGTAAATGTGTGGTCCACTTTTGGCTGCAATAAATCGTTTTTATATATGATGGTTTTTTTATTATTTTAAAACGGGAATTACTTAAAAAACGCGCCTCGTATCTCCACAAGTTCATGTATACAGTACTAGTAATCAGTTCTGTTGTTGACTTCTTTTCATGCCAAAATGTCAAAGTATCAAGAATCCTCTCTCTTTGTCGTACGTTTTTCCCCCTTTTATCTTTTCTGTTCTCTCGATATAGTCTAGCTTACTTCTTTTCATCACATGCCCAAAGAAAGTTCCGTTTAACCTGAGAAATAAGCTTCCTTTGCGCAATGGCATCATTCTTGTAACCTCATTACTCATTTTAGCTGTCCATGGAATTTTAACATTTTTCTGTAAAACCACATCCTAATCCTTTTTTAAAAGTACTCGAATTGTCCACGACTCATATATGTGTGTCAGGACTGGTTCTTTACAACACTGAAGAACTCTATTTCTTACTTTCATTGACAAAGAGTTGTTGCATAAAAAAACTTTTAATTCTGTAGAATACTGCTTTAGCCTGGGCTATACTACTTTTAACATCTGATATACATCTTCAATCCGATGTTATTAACGTGCCCAGGTATTTGTCTACAGTCATTCAAACAATTTTTTCGTATCCTTGGGATAGTAGTCAGTTATCCTCCGAACTCCGAAAGCACTGGGAGATGAAGCACACGAATTAAGGACAGTATGGGAGGGAATAGAATTAAGCGTACTAGGGGGAGATGTATATATATATATATATATATATATATATATATATATATATATATATATATATATATATATATATTATATATATATATATATATATATAAATATATATATATATATATATATAATATATTAGGGAGGACGCGTCTGGTGTAGCTAAGACGTTGTACTGGGAGAGACCAGGTGTTCATGAGCCCGGCCCTCGGCGTTTGAGAAATGTTTACGACCCGGAAAATTTGAGAGAGGAGAGATGTGATGGGAGGTCGAAGAGAGAGGAGAGAGAGCTAGAGCCGAAAGAGCGGTTTTCAACGTAGAATCATGGTGGATATAATAAAGTAATGGAAACTTGTTATATGTCGCTATTAATGCAGGGAAAAAAAAAAAGATTTTGATGTCAAAGTTCGGATCAGGATGGTCCCACTATCTCGAAGGAACGTGCTGCCACTGTGTGATCTAGAATTTTAATTGTATCGGTGTTAATACTTGCGTTCACCTGTGTGTGTTGTATTACCGTTATGTGTTTTAAGCTTCTGTTTATAGTTATTTTATTTGAAATTGCATCTTTATTATTCAACTGCCTGTGGTTTCAATGGATTTCTGCCATGTTTTCCAGCCTCCAGTCATCCGTTCAAGAACTTATCTTGACTTGTTTATCCCTTTGATATCTGATTGCGATTCCTTTCTCTGTGTATTTTGTTATTTTTATTGTTTATTAGAATCAACATCATTGCACTCCAGGGCAAACCATAAGTTCTCTGTCTCCCTTAACAAATATCGAAGAGTGTGAATGCTTGGTGTAAAAGCGATGGTTGGCATTCTCTCATACGCCCATTTCTGTTAGTCTTTGATGCCGAATTCCATGCATTTTTATTTTCCCTTCTGTCTCTCACACTGGGGGTTCCAGACAAAAATGACTGCATTGTCAGATCTGGAGAGTATCCTATGAGAAAACAAAGTGAGTCAACAGCTCAGGCTCAATTTGATAATCAATATTATTACGTTTTGAAAGTCAAGTTAAGACACACACAAATTATTTGGTTACTGGGGAGAGAAAAAAAGGAAGAAAGAAATGAAATTACATCAATAGCTGGTGTCGTCATTTTTTTCAACCATTTTTTTTTGTAACTGCACATACGGTTTATATATTTGTCGCGTTTCATATATTTTACTCTCAAAATTCAAAGTAGAGAGCTGAAAGTTTGCTTAACAGCTCACTATCGTGGTATACTCAGAACGATATGTCGATGTACTGGTTAATGATGAGTCGTACACTTTTAGTCTATGTATGCAATAGAATGTATAGACAATTTACTTTCTGTTGTTCTTTTCTTTTTAAATAGTGCTTTTAATAACAAAAAGAAGAATGGATTCCTGAAATGTAATTTTTCCTTTACTTGTTACTTTTGTATATTCTTAACTGTCTTATTCGTAACGAGAGGTTCCTTAAAAAAGGCACAAAATTGTCTATCTAACGCTGTCTTATAGAGTACTGTTTCCATGAACAAAAGTTGTATTTCTAAAGTATAAACGATTACAAACACAACACTCAATCGTCGTTGTATGTCTTGTAAATTATTTTTATTGAGTACATGTTATACCAGTGTAGTGTTATGTGATGGTTGTATCTGGATTTTATGTTATGTCAAGCCTATGTCTTGGTACTTTCGTTTTTTTTTAATTATATCGATGTTTTATGTTACTGTTGTGCTAGTTTCACATATAGATAAGTTGTCTCTTGTGCTGATTGAGGCTAAACGAGCAAGTCACCAGTCAAAATATGGCGAGAAAGAATTATGTTGTACTTCTTCTGCTGTATGTTCTCATAACGGCACACATTCTCCTGTGGTACTTTATCTGGACGCATTTATGTGGAAGTTATGAAGCAACGCGTCAAAAATAGCATTGGTGGGAAGAAATTGAAATAAACAAGCCAATTAATTAACAGCTGTTTTATCACAACATGTTTTGTAAATGTGCGGATAGTTTTTAAAATATTGCTTTCGCAGGTATTGAAAAAAAACTCAAAACACAATTTTAATGTAAATTTTTTATTACTCAGTCTCCGAATCATAATTTAAATGAGTATCGACTTGAGCATTAAATCAGACGAATTACTGCAAATCTAAACGAACTCTATTCATTATCTGCTGCTAAATATACATATAAGTTTATAAACTAATAAAACGGTATTGAATCAGTTTTACAAATAACAGTTCACATGAGACAAGGGACGTTTCGGGTTTTACCCTTCGTCAGCCACAAACAGGTGACAAAGACAAAAATTACATATAGGTACTACAAAACTATACGATGATGAGAAATATACAACAAAAGGGTGATACAAGCAGATGGAAAAAGTAAACAACAACAGTGATGAGAGAAAAAAAGAACAATAATAATACAAGAAAACTGTAAAATCTCAAAGAAATACTGAAACAAGAAAGTAAATAATCAACGAAACGAAAAAAAGAATAAACAAAACTGTGGAACTAGTAAAATAAAGCTTAGCTCGATCCAATGAATCTGTGGAAGAAAGCGGTAGTCTCTTGTCACAGAAATCACAAGGAAGTGACGTACGATAGCGACAAAACAAGAGATATAAAAAGATACGAAACGAACCAAAATAAAAACATAAGAAGATAGATCTAAAAGACAACGAATAAAGAATGAAAAAGAGAAAAGCTACCAGAATTTATACAAAATGATGTTGTATATTTAAACCATCGGGAGCTAGAACGCCCATTTTAAAAATAAGGCGATTCTCCAACGAAAAGCGAGTCTTGTCATTACCGCCACATGAACGGAGGGCAGTGACATGTATATCGGAATTACCTGAATGGTCAGGCCTATTGAAATGAAGGGCCACCGGTAAATGTTTGTCATGATAGATGTCATTCAAGTGCTCACGAAACCTGTCTGCCAAACGCCTACCTGTTTCACCAATATAGGTCATGCCACACCTCTTGCAGATGATGGCATAAATCAGGTTTCTGGATTCGCACGTAAAAGACTCTCTAATGATAAATTTTCCTTTCGGAAAAGTGACTGTCTGAGTTTGGAGTACAAACGGACAGGTCTTGCATATCCGGCGTTGGCACGGTTTAGTACCAAAGTAAGATGGGCTAGAATGTCGCAAGCGACTGTGTACAAGAATATCCCTAAAATTCCTATCCCTACGACAAGCTACCAAAGGTGTATCACGAAACAACTCTTTGGTATCAGGATCAGAGTTGAGAATAGGCAGATGTCGAAACAGAATTCTCTTTACCGCCAGACAGTGAGGATGGAAAGTTAGAACCAGTTTGAGTCTGTCAGATTGGACAGAAGGTTTAGTAGTGAGTGCCGTCTGACGAGTGACGCGTGTGATACGATTAAGGACATCAGATAACACATGTTCTGGATAAAGACGTCGGCGAAAGAACTCAAGCATATCTTGAGCTCGCCGATGAAAATCATCGTCATCGTGACATAACCGACGCAAGCGAAGAAGTTGAGAAAAGGGAATGGAATTTTAACAACTAAGAGGATGCGATGAAGTATAAAGAAGGAAATCATGAGCGTCCGTAGCCTTATAATAGACAGACGTTTTAAGACCAGTAGGGCTAATAGTCACAGTGATGTCAAGGAAGTATACATATACATATACGATATTTATTCATACTCACCCGTAATATAAATTCTCTATTCATCTCACCACCTACAAATTACACTGGTATACACATATTTTGGTACCTTAAATTGTATAGCTGTTCTTGGGTAATTTTGGGTTGCTGATTCCAATAATGTAATCAGATTTTTTCTACCAGCTCTAGTTTTTGAGATAACTAAGAATGACAATATTAGTAGGGCAATTGTTATGTACAATCCTAGAGTTAGGTGCTATCAGTGGCATTTTGACTTTAGTCTGCATTCATATTATATGTAATTACTGTGCGTATATTACCAAAAATGTAACTTTATCACTAGCACTTGTTTAGTCAACACGCAAAAAGGATCTTTTCGAGGACTTCCTGGAATGTGATATGCCCGGACAGTCACGCTTAAGGGTCCAACAGTAATCTGCCATCATGTAAGCATCCCAAAGTCCCTGGTATCTCTCTTCCATTGTTTTTATATCTTGGTGAAATCTTTCACCTTGCTCCTCACTAAAGTCGCCAAGATTCTCCGGAAATAAATGTAAATGGTTATGGAGGTAGTGCAATTTTATGCTCATGTTGCATCCAAGTTCACAAAAACTCGACAGCATGTTTCCAACTAATATAGAATAATTGTCTGCTTTAAAGTTACCCAGAAAGTTTTGCACAACTAAAACAAATGATGACCAGGCTGTGGACTCTGTTTTGTTCATGGAATCAATAAAATTTGGATCGTTTATTAACTTTCTAATTTGAGGTCCAGCAAAAATTCCAGCTTTAAGTTTGTCTATGCTCAATTCTGGAAACTTTCTGCATAATTAATTAAAACAGGTACCATCTTTGTTCAGTGCCTTAACAAATTGCTTCATCAAGCCAAGCTTTATATGTAATGGTGGCAGTAGAACTCTTTTTCGATCAATGAGAGGCTTATTGACAATTTTGTTTTCTCCAACTTTAAATTCATCCCTCAACGGCCACTGTTTCTTTGTCCAGTGCATATCTTTTGCTCTGCTATCCCACAAACATATAAAGCATGGATATTTGGTGAATCCCATTTGCTGGCCAAGCAAGAAGTTCATCATTTTAAGATCTACACAAACCATCCAGTTATGTTCTAAATACTTCAATTTTTCCAGAACTGTGCTTATTGTAGCATACTCCTCCTTCATTGTAGTAGAATGAGCAATTGGAATTGAGCCATATTTGTTACCATTGTGTAAGAGAACACCCTTCAAACTTCTTTTAGAGCTGTCAATGAAAAGTCGCCACTCATCTGGTGTATAACGTACACCCATTTTGTTAACAAGACCTCCTACATTAGTACAAAACACAAGGTTGTTTTCTTTACAAAAGAATGGAATAAAACCTTGCTCTCTGCTGCGATAAAGTGTAACCTTTGTTTCAGCAGTCAGTAATTTTGTTTCTTTCAATCTTGAAGCCAAAAGTTCTGAAGATTCCTTGGAGAGATATAGATCTCGGATTAGATCATTTAGTTCAAGCTGGTCGAAGCGTTGAGCATTGAAAAATCATCTTCGAAATCACTATCACTGTCACTTGTCGTTCCATATGCCACTGCTGTCTCATCTTCTAGCAGGGAATCCGAAATCTGACTGAAAGTTGGAATTGGTATGTCATCCTCGTGTGGAACAGGTCGCCTAGCAGAATCTAAATCTGGATATTTCAACTTTTTGTGATTTTTTCCATTAATTCCCTTAATATTCACAATACAGAAATAACAGTCATCATAGTGGTTTTTGGGCTCTCTCCAAACCATTGGAATTCCAAAATTTAAACATTTTCTTTTCCCACAAGGCCACTGTCGCAGGTGTTCAATACATGTTTTGCAAACAATATGAGGAGCCCAAGACTTGTCCTGGTCACCTAGTTTTACTTTAAAGTAAGCAAAGTATGCCTTTTTCACAAAAACAGTAATATGCTTCCTATGTTCTTCTTTGAAAGTGTACTCTCCACAAATATAACAAAATAAATGCGGTGAAAGAAAACATGCTCTTCTTGAAGATGATGCCATTCTCTGTTAGAAGTATAATAAAATAAGTAGCATACTAACATGCATGCAGTGGCTTAAAATCTAAAAAAGGCAATTCTGGGAAGATTCTTGGAAAACTGAAACTCAGAGTAAACAAGCAGTTTTCTTTTGTAAAGCACTAGACAGCAATAGTTTTTTTAAACATAGCCTTGTATAGAAAATATTGTAATAATACAGGGTGACCCAAAAAAAAAAAAACGGGCCCGCGCGCGCACAAACAGTGCGCGCACGGGCCCGTTTTTTGGGTCACCCTGCATTAATGAAATACAAAAAATGTCTTGTTATCTCAAACCTCATTTATGTACAATCAAGAGCAAAATGTTTGGCACCATAAATTTTTTTGTTGGTAGGGCTGTGTTATCTTTACCAGTGTAAACTCATCAGTTTGGAATCTTGTTTAAAAAAAATTAAAATAAATAAAAACAACTACACTTTTAAACTCGTCCTTTTGGAATTTGTTTCTACATTCATCTCTGCTTCACAAAACAACTTCAGCAAATGTAAACTCATCAATTAGGAATTTGTATCCTCATTTATTTCTGCTCTTAAGAACGAATTGTACCAGGTTGATCTCGTCTATTCTGAATCTTTCTCTTCATCTTCGTTGACGACATTCTTGTTTGTACTTTTACTTTCTTGTTTAAAAAATTTGGTTTTGCCTGATAGCCTCTGTTCAGTCAACCAGCTTAACATGTGTTAGTCTTTAAGATGTAGAAAAAAAAGTCCACAGACGACTAGCTAGAACAGTCATAGTATCATCGGAACAAATTGTCTTCAACTCACCATAACAAACTGGCTTAGGCTAACCCAGCCTTTCTCAACCTTTTTATCCTGGAGGAATGTGGTAAGTTGGGATTATATAATATAGTTATAGAGGACTTAGTGTACTGACTGAGATCAGCTGTGAAGGTATCTGTATCTAATAAGTGCGGTGTGTTACAGATGACCTTACTTGCTACCACATTTAGACCTCAATCAGACTTATTCTTGAATTTAGTGATGACTACGTTTAATGTCTAGGGTTATGATAGTGATGTAGTGTAATTCACAACAACCAACAGACAGATAAACACTTAAATTAAGATCCTCAACAAATTGACAACAATATGACAGTCACAAACAACTAACACTCTAAAGATTATCTTATTAAATCAAGGGTTAAATTTTAACAAATGTATTGAATGTTTTTCAATAAATAGATATCCTGATCCTACTACACAGTGAATCAGGAATCACAATCAAATGTAAACACAATGTTTATGTACAAAATTTTATACAAAGGATCTTTGTCCCGACATATAATATTATTATAATATGAGTGTAATGTTGTGAGATAGTATTATGAGGCAATACTGGCTGTTTGAGCTAGGTTATTGGTTGTCATCACGACTTCATGTGTTTGTTACTGGTGGAAATAATATTAAAGGATTCACAGATTCTTTTACTTTTTAAAACAATTACTGTCCCTCTTGGACTATTTATGTAAGTTTAATTGAGGTGGGTTATACAAGGGTGAGCTGCTCGTGCTGAAACATTCTTAGCTCATATAGCGGCTGCAGGAAAACTGTATCCTCTGCTCGCTTGCTTCTTAGTTTGCTAGAAAAACCCACAATGGCTGATATCTTGGGCAAGGAGTCTGCTGCCAGAGTTCTGGATCAAGCAACGCTCAGACCATGTGCTGCTATATTAACATCAGTACCACGGTCTCTGAAATAAGAAGGTTATGCCTCCTTCTTCATAACTAATATATAATATATTTCCACACTGACGTACAAGACAGTACAAATATAAAGTTCAAAGCTGTAGGCCAACTGCTAGCTTTTCATGTGACAATATACACCAGTATTCCTCTCCCTAATGGTTACAACGCCTCTGCAATCCCAGCATTAATCCCTTCTATACAATAGGATAGGTGTCATGTTACATATGGCAATCCAATATATCTATCTGTATAGGCAGTTATACTCCTCTCTGACAATCTTTACAAGGTGGAGCAATATCTAGGCTTTGCCTCATGTTTGCTACTGAACCACACACATACAGACATAATTTATCATTTCACATTCAATCTTCATATGAAATATATTAAATATGTCTAGCTTACCACAATTCAAGGAAATATTAAACAAGTAACGTTGACTGGCGATGAATTCTGGCACAATTTTGATCTGCCTTTGTCCAGGCTTTTCCTTTATTAGAAAATTCTTAGCCTGCTCTCAACGCACTTGATTTTCGCAAGATTTATTTTCAAAAATGGCAGTGAACTGACGCTTCTATTTGACCATATATAACGTTCTAACTAATCAGGCCATGTTTACATGAGCCTTTGAAAGAAAACTATCCATCCTATAAGTTGCCATTATTAACAATATTTGTATTTGCAGTTAGACCAATAAGGTTTCGACTTACATTTTACCACAGCCAATCAAATCATATCTAACTTGTCGGCCTCATTTCCCCCAAAGCAGTGTTTTCGAAACATGCCATAAAAAAAATAAGCAGATATGATCTTGTGCTGTCAGTCAACCCCACTATAGTATTTTGGCTATAATTTGTTAATTCATAGACTATTTGCGTAACACATAACATATTCTTTGTCATCAAGTCCTAAGGTACAAAAATATATACGTTTAATGGGGCTAAGTGGCTTCGTTCAAAATATGTATTTTTCTATGATAGTCGTGACTTTGCTGTTACCACCGGTTCACTTCCATACTATGGGATGTCTTCTGTACTGTCAGACTAATGTCAGGAGCTTAGACATAAAACAGTAGAATGTCAGGTTTCCCAATAAGACTTTAAACCTGTTTTCAAAACCTAACCTCGTATCGTTAGTGGTTTTTTTATCACTGTTTATTTGAAAAAATCAGGCCTTCATGCGTTTCGCGTGTGATTGGCGTTCACTTTTTAATCGCGAGACGACGTAGTATTATTGCTTCGCTCCGTCTATCCTTTCTCGTCTCTGCTTAGCCCGTCTGTCTTTCTAGGTTAACTTTGTGTGTATAATTTCATTAATGGTAGTATTTGTATCTAGGTCATTATGCAGTGTGCCTATCAAGGTCGTCTAAGAAATACAGTACCAGTTTTATTTTTAGAAACGACTGTGATTCGCGTGTAGGCTTTACGTAGAGTTTATGCAGACGAAGTAGAAAAAGGAGGGTCTCTTGTTCGGCCATTATGGCGTTATAAAACGGAAGTGCTATTGGGAAAGCACTGGTCTTTCACCATTCTTCTTTCTATTGTATTATTTCGTTCGGCTTTACATTTATGTTCTAATTTATATATGGGTATTTAGAATTTTTCACCACAAATTCTCCCCACTTAAAACAGACATTATATGTCAGTCTCTAATTCTATATACACATAGATAACTTTCTATCTATGCCTGGTGATTACTTTGATTCTCATCACACGGATGGCGGCTTAGAAAATCAGCATCAACGTTTCGCTGATTTTATTTTTATCATGGATTAATGCAGGTGGGTCAATTCAAAGTAAGCACTACTGACGAAGGTTGCCTCAGACCTCTGCAATCCAGGAATCCATTTCAGTTATGTTACTGAACAGCGGCAAGTGTTACTGCTTGTCTTAATGCTGCTTAGCAATCAATATTCACCATTTCTCTTCTCTGAGTCTGCTCAACGACATGTCCCGAGAATATTAGATGTTCCTCAAATTGTACGTTATGAGGAGTTGATCTATATGGTGATATCTGAGTTGTGTAGTGGATCCAATAATTTTCTCATCATTCTAGAGAAGACAGTGGGCGCATTTTTCAATCCAAATGGCAATCTGTTAAATTCATAGTGTCCCTCTGAGGTACTAAAAGCTAGATAAGGTCTAACCTCAGGCTTTACTGGAATCTGATAGTAGCCTTTGCTCAGATCCACCTTTGAGAAATATTTAGCTTTATTCAGCCTGGCAAACAGCTGATTTGTATCCGGCAATGGATCCACCTGACCTTCTGTGATAGCATTCAGTCTCCTGTAATCTATACAGAGTCGATGTTCTCCAGAGGGTTTTCTCAAGAGCACCACACTGGAACTATATGAAGATTCACTGTGTGAAATAATTCCTTCCTTTAACAAATAGTCTATCTCTTCCTTCAAAGCTTTCTCCTTAGCGAAAGGAATCGAATATGCTTTCATACATACAGGTGTTGGGTCTATAAGTTTCATATCATATTCCAATAAGTTTGTATGCCCCGGACGGTCCGTTAACACCTCTGTATGATCATCTAAAACCTGTTGCACTCTTTCCTTCTGATTTTTCGTTAAATGTGTACTGATTTTCACCTGTGCAGCTGTCTCAGGGAAAACAATGTTCGCTGGAGTGACTTTGGATACCTACTTTTCATTAGTTGACAGACAGTATGTCGTGAAGTGGGTGGGTGTTCATTGTAGGGTTATACATGGGGTTGGTAATTTAGGAAGCAAGCTGTAACATTGGTTTAAGAAAGAGGCCTTATAACTGATTTTAATGAAGTTGGGAAGCTTTTGGGATTCACCTATTTCTACAGGGGTTATAGTGAGGGCTCCACGTTGTTTTAACATGGCCATGTTTGCCCCTGTGGCGTGTATAGGTTATCAATTGTATCCCAACTGGTAGTGACTTTCACTTAAGTTTAGAGAAATTGGATAGTTTTCTCATTGTAGGGCAACTAGATGGAGATGTTCTGATTTGGTTGCTACCTAATAGTTGGTTGGTACGTTTTCTCATTTTGTTGTGAGACATGTTTGGTTCTATGGAGAGTCATAGATGTGGTTGGTAACAGCGGCCAGGTCAGTTCCGTGGGCCTGTCCAGGTGGTTTGCTAGGGGGGTGGTCTGAGTGTGTGTAGCCGTTGCGCAGATGTGGTTATTCTATGGGAGTTTGGGGGGGGGGGGGTGTGATAGACCAAGCATTGGTTTTAGAGACATTACTAGTTGGGTGCTATTTTGAGAGTTGCCGGTCGTGCTGGTTCTGTGAAAGGTGGGTTTTCACAGGAGAAGACGGCAATTTGGCAGTATGCTGGTTTGTAACTTCACGTCAAGCAGAGAAATCCATGTGGTTGGGTGATGAGATCTTCGGTAGATTTGATTTTCCATATTGATCAGAAGGTTAGGGGTGTTTGGGTTGGTGGTGTCAGGGGCAGTTATTTAATATGAAATTATGTGGAGATTTTATATAGTTTTTGGATGTATTGTAATGTGCCAGTTTCTCTGAGGTAAATGAATGGTTGGATGGGGTGAAATGCATTAGTAATAGGGTATGGTATAATTTATTATATTGGCAGGATGTTAGTATTGGGATTTTTTGTGAAGACACCACAATCGTAAGTTAAGGATTCTATTGGTGTTGTCGATGAACAGGGGAGAATAGGGGTTGGATTGTGGGTGGTTTAGGGTGACTTTGGGGTTGATTAAGTTTTGGAGACGGTACTGTGTGACGAAGAATTTTTGGATTTCATTTGGATGGACATCAAGTGTATAATTAGTTAATTTAAGTGTGTTGTGTCAGGGTTTTTGGGGAGGGTGGGGAGTTTGGTGGGGTGGGGTTTTGATGGTTTTGATTTGGTGAGTACATTAGCGGTTTGAAGTTGTTATTCTCTGTGGTTTGGGAGTTTGTGATTTTTACTGGTAAATCTAAGTTGGGAGCAGGGGTTGGTTTGAGTATTTGAGGGTGGACTTTTTAAAGGTGTAAGAGATATATGTTTAGACTGAAATTTGTTGGTGAAATGGGGTTTATGGTTTAATGTTTCTAGTAAGAATGTTTTTTATTTGCGTAGGTTGAGGTTTTTTTATTGTAAAATTGTGCAGTTAATGGATTTAAAAAATGAATTAAAAATGTAAGGGTTTTGTAAGTTCTGATTGAGAAGTTATTGGATGTATTGTTAAGGAGGTTTTGGATTTGGAAAGTTAGTATTAATATTTTGAACTTGTAAGGGTAGAGTTATAAATAGGTAGTTATGCTTGATATTAATAAGTGGAGATATGTTATAATGATAATAGAGTATTTTTATGATTACTTGAAGGTTTTGTAATGATATACAAAGGGAGTTATCCCGATTGTTGTTATTTTTTATTCCAGAATTTAGTGCAAGATATTGATGAGTGTTTAAATAATAGGGTATAAGTTTAGAATTGATGTGGAGGTTATAGTTGGAAGGAGTGGAAGAAAAATATGTGATTTGAATTAAATTAATGGATATTTGTGGTGGTTGTGGGATGTTTGAAAGGTTTGGGGGAATTTTTTAGATTTTAAGGTAGTGTGGGAATGTTTTTAGTAGTGAGGGTAATGGGGGTTTTTATGAGTTAGTAGTTATAAAGGGGGGTGTGGTGTGTTTAGGGAGTAAATGGTGTATTTGTGTGTTGATTAAAGGGTGGGGGTGGATGGATTTGTTTTGGGGGGGGGTTTGATTGTTTTGGGTGGTTTAGTTGAGGGGTGTTTATGGTGGTGGGGGGTTTTGGGGGGGGGTGGGGAGGAATGGGGAGTTTTTTTTGGGGGGTTTTGGGGGGGGGTTGGGGGGGGGGGGGGTTGTGGGGTATTGGTGGGGGGGGGGGTTGTTTTTGTGGAGGGTTGTGTGGGGGGGGGTTTTGGTGATTGGGTTGGGGGGTGGTTGGTGGGGGGGGTGTTAGGGTTGGTTGGTGGGTTGGGGTTATGGGGGGTGGTTTGGGGGTTTTTTAGGTTGATGGGGTAGGGTAGTGGTTTTGGGGTTTGGGTTGGGGGTGGGGGGGGTTGGGTTTTTGGGTGGGGGGGGGGTTGTAGGTTGGGAAAATGGGGTTGGGTTGGTTTGGGATGGGTAGGGGTTTGGGTGTTATGGAGGGTTTTGGGGTGGGGGGGGTAATGTATATGGGTGGAGGGGGTTTGGGTTGTTTTTGAAGTTTTGGGGTAGAGTTTTAAAATTGTTGGGGGTGGTTTAGGGGTTGTTGTTGGTTGAATTAGGGTGTTTTGTGGGGGGGGGGTGGATGGGTTTGGGGATGGGTGAGGGGTTGTGTGTAGTGTTTTGAGATGGTGGTTTGTTTTGTGGTGGGTTGGGGGGTAGTTTTTGTTTTTGGGTTGAAGATGTTGTGGTTGGGGGGGTGGGTTTTGGGGGGGTAGGGGGTTTGGGGGGGGGTTTTATTGGGGTTTTTTGGGTTTGGGGGTGGGTGTGGGGGGATGGTTGATTTGTTTTGGGGGGGTGGGGTGTTTTGGGTGTTTGGGGTTATTGATAGTGGGTAGGTATAAAGTTTTGGGATTTAAGGGGGGGGGGGATTTAGGGTTGGGGGATGGGTTTTATTATGGATTGGTATTTTGGGTTTGGGGATGTTTATTTTGTTGGGTTGGGTTTGTTTGGTTAAGGGATGGGTAATGGGGGGTGGTTGGGTATGGTGGTTTTTTTAAGGGGGTTGATGGTTGAAATGGGTGTGGGGTTGTAGGGGTAGTTTGGGAATTTTTTGTATTGGGGGGGGTGTTGGTGGGGGAGTTAGGGGGGTTTGGGGGTTTGGGGGGGTGATTTTTTTTTTTTTGGGTTTGGGTGGGGTGGTGGGGGAATTGGGGGGTGTATTAGGTAGTTTGTGGGGAGGTGGGAGTAGGTTGTGGTAATGGTTGTATGGTGGGGGATTATTGGGGTGTGGGGGGGGTGGGTTTGGGGGGGGGGGGGGTTGGGAATTTGGGGTAGGGGGGGGTTAGGGGGATGGGGGTGTATTGTTGAATGTTTGGATTGGGGGTGTATGGGGGGGGTTTTTTTGGGTTATTGTGTGTTAATTAGGTTGTGTGGATTTGGGTTGGAGTTTTTATTGTATGGGGAAAGGGGGGTTGGGGGGGGATATGGGGGGTGTTGGGGGGTTAGGGGTAGTGTTTGGTGTATGTGTGATTGTTTGGGGGTTGGGAGTTATGGATTGTTTTGATTGTTGTAGTTTGGGTTTGTTTGTGGGGATTTGGGGGGGGGGGGGGGGGGGTGGGTGGGGGGGGGAGGTGTAGTTAGTTGGGTGGGGGGTTGTTGATTTGAAAGATGTTGGGAGTTTTATGGGGTGAAAATTGGATTTTGGGTATTATAGTGGGTGGATTGGTTTGGGTATTTTAGGGGGATGGGTTTTTGAGGTGGGGGGGGATTATTTGTTTTTTGGGTTAGGTGGGGTTGGTTTTGGGGGTGTTTTGGGGGGTATGGGGGTTTAAATGGGGGTGGGTTTTTGGGGGGTGTTGTTTTTATGGGTTGTTGATTTTTGGTGTTTTTGGTGGATTGGTTGGTGGGGATTTTTAAATTGTTAGTTTAATATTTTGTTGTATGTGTACATGGGGGGTTAGGTGGGGTGTGGGTTTGGTGGGAAGGGTAGGTGGATTGGTTATTTTTGGGGGTTTGTTATGTAGGTTGGGATTATGTTTGGGGTAGGGTTGTGGGGTTGTTGGGGGGGGGGGGGAGTGGGTTGGGTTGGGGGTTTAATTTTGGATGGGGGGGGTTTTGATTGGTGTAAGTATGTATTAGGGGGGGGGTTTATGGGTAAATTGAGATTGGGGTTTTGGGTTTGGGGGGGGTGGGGTGGGAAATGGTGTTGGGTGTGGGGGGGAGGTTTGGTTGGGGGGTTTTGGGTTGTGTTATTTTTGGGGGTTGGGGGGGGTATTGGGGGGTTTGGGGATTGGGGGGGGGGGATTTTTTAGTTTTGGAAGGGTAGGGATTGGATTTATGTTGATAGGTTTTGGGGGGTTTGTGGGGGAATATGGGGGGGGTTTTAATATGTTTGAGGTGGGTTTTGAGATAAAGGGGGGGGGTGGTAAGGGTGAGGGGGGGGAGATATTGGATTGGGATATATGATATTTGGATGGGGGGTTTTATGGGGTATGGGGGGGGAAGGTTTGAAAGGGATGAAATTTTTGGAATTGGAGGGTATGTTTAGATTAGGGGTTTTGGGGGGGGAGGGGTTTGGGGGGGGGGTTTGGGGTTGGATTGGGTATAGGGGGATTATTGGAGATTTGAATTGGGGGGGAAGTTTGGGGGGGGGGAGTGTTGGTGGGATGAAGGGGGGGGTGAGGTTTTATTGGGATGGGGAATTGTTGGGGAGATGATGGAGTTTTTATAGTTGAGATGGAGGATTGAATTTGGATTGAGTGGTTTAGATGTGGGAAGGGTTGGTATTTTTGAGTGTGGGGGATTAAGATAGGGTAGGGTTGAGTGTGTGGAAGGGTAGATTGAATTTGGGGGTTTTTGTGGTGTAGGGTGGGTGAAGGGATTTTGAATGGGGGTGAAGATTGGGTGAATAAGGAAGGAGGTTGTATGGATGAGAAGGGGATGAGTGTATTGAGATATGTGGGAGAATTGGGGGAAGGTTTGTATTATAAGGTTAGTGTAGTTTGATAGGGTTTTGTTGGAAGGAAGGATTATTGTGAGTGAGAGGAAGGATTTAGGGAGAAGGGATTTTTGATTTGTTGAGGGTTTATGTATGTATGGGGGGGGGGGGAGTGGGGGATGTGATGTGGAATTGTGGGGGTGGAAAGGGGAGGGAGGGTTATAAGAGGATGGTGGTGGGTTTAAGGGGGTGATTTGAGAGAGAGGGGGGGGGGAGGTTTGGGGGTAGGTGGGGATAAGGAGAGGAGATATGGGGGGTTGGGTTGTGTGGATTTGGTGGGGAATTTGGGGGAAGGGGGATGAGAATGGGATGGGGGTATTGGATTATTGGGGAGAGGAGAGGGGGGGGAGGGAATTTGTGGGAGGATGGTTGTGGATATGTGTTGGGGGGGAGGGAAAGGAGGTGAGTGAGGTGTTGGGGGAGTTATAAGGAGAGTTTTAGGGTGTGTAAAGAATGAATTGGGGGTTAGGTGGAGTAGAAAGATTTTTTTGATGGTAAGGAGAGAAATATAATTTGGAGGAGGGAGGGGGGAAGGGTGTTGTGGGATATGGGGAGGAAGAGGGGGATTTTGGGGGGATGGGGATTGGGAATAATGGGGGGGTTAGTGGGATAGATGGATATGTGGGGTGTGGTGGTTGTGGGGTTGGGGAAGAGGAGGGGATGATGAATAGGGAGGTTATTTGAGTATGTGGGTAAGGGTTGGGGGTAAGTGGGGGGAATGGATAAGGGTTGGGGAGAGGAATAGAGTTGAGAGGGTGTGGGTGGTGGGGGAAGAAAAATTTGGTGATGGATATTTTAGTAAGAGTAATTGGGGGAGGGGGGGAGGGAGAAAATAGGTTTTGGAGGGGTGGTGTTGGGAAGAGAGTATGAAGAGGAAGAATGGGGGGGTTGGAAGTGGGGGGTGGGGGAGAGTTGAAGGGGGGTTTTATGAGGGGGGATAGAGAAGATGTGGGGGAATGGGGTTTATGGGGTTGGGTTGAGGGAAGGGTTTTTGGGAGGAAATGGAATGGGGGGAGGTTGGTAATTGGATGGTCCCATTGTACATTTAGGTCCTGTATCAAGTTGTAATTTAGGAAGTAAAGTGTCCCTGACCTTTGGATAGCTCCAGGGATCCTAGTCAATTGTTTTCATGTAAAAATCTCCCTTGCCTGGAGGTGTATGACAAGTTGACAATTTTCTGAAACAAGGCTTGAGTGTTTTATCCCCAGCCTGTGCCTTCCTCATCTCTTCTGGAGTGGTATCCAACATAATATCCTCCTCCTGTCTTGAGGTCGACCTGACCTGAAGGGTTGCCATATACACAGGTTTCCTTCTGCAACGGTCAGTGTCATGATTGTCCATCTGACAATGTTTACACCACCTTTTTCCTTGGTTGAAAGATTTTCTTTCATCATATTTCCTTTCATCGAATTGTGGGAATTTATTTTTATTTTCATACCGTGGCCTATCAAACTGGTGCTTACCTTTGTTTTGATCTCTAGGATCAAATTTATTAAAGTTCTGTGGTGCCTTAAAATTATCTACCTGTTTCTTTTTATTACCTGTTACCTCTGCTTGAGCTGCCTGATATCTTTCAGCAACATTTAGTAACTCACCCAGCCTCTCTGCACCTTGTTCCATGAGAAACTTTCTCAGGTCTGGAGCCATGGACTCTCTTAGCTGCTCTATAAGGATCATTTCCTTAAGATCTTGGGTTTTCCCCAGAGCCGTCCATTTCTCCAAGTATGTCTCTAACCGGGCAGAGAACTGGTGATATGTCTCACCTGACAGTAGTTTAGCATTCCTGAACTTTGTTCTATAAAATTCTCCATTCTTTTCATATCTTAACAAAAGAGCCTGCTTTAACATGTCATAATTGTCTTGGTCATTTCTGCTCATCTTGGCAAAAACTTCATAAGCTGTACCACGAAGCCCTTGTGATAACTTTAAACTCCACCTTTCTCTCTCTAACCCATACGTGGTAGCTAACAGTTCATATCTATTTAGGTAACTCTCGATGTCATCGTCTTTCTCAACAAAATGATCTAAATGAAAACTCATAGCTGAGGTTGAGGCTCCCTGACTAGCAGCAGCATCAGAGGTAAAGGGACTGGCACCATTTTCAGGAGCATGGCCTTGAAATTCCAACTCCCTTAGTCGTAACTCGTGCTCCCTCTGTAATCTTTTCTCCTCCTTTGCTGCTTCCCTTTCGGCAGTCAACCTTTGTTCTTCTCTTTCTGCAGCCTGCCTTCTTTCCTCTGCTTCCAATGCCTTAGCCTCCTTGTCAGCCTCAATCTGCAACCTCTTAAGTTCTTTTTCAGCCTCTAACTTTTTTCTTCAGCCTCAATCTGCAGCCTCTTAATTTCTTTTTCAGCTTCTAACTTTCTTTCAGCTTCTTTCTCTAATTTTTTTTCTTCGCGTTCAATGAATTTGTCACATTCAGTTGTGACATAAGCAATCATAATTTGCCCGTCCATTCCCAATTCTTTAGCAGCCTGCACAGCAGCAGATCGAAACTTTGCCAGGTCTGCCATTTTCTAACAGGCAAATTTATACAATGTTGAACTAAACAATTTGATCTATGACTAATTATACTAAGGACAACCACAAGCACTGAGAGCTCAACCTTATCTATTTTCCAACACAGAATACCTTTTTAATTTTTATTATTCCCTGAAGTGAACTCCCCCAATATATGTACTAGGAGAAGGTTCAAAATCCCGGACGAGCCCCCAATATATGTGGTAAGTTGGGATTATATAATATAGTTATAGGGGACTTAGTGTACTGACTGAGATCAGCTGTGAAGGTATCTGTATCTAATAAGTGTGGTGTGTTACAGATGACCTTACTTGCTACCACATTTAGACCTCAATCAGACTTATTCTTGAATTTAGTGATGACTAAGTTTAATGTCTAGGGTTATGATAGTGATGTAGTGTAATTCACAACAACCAACAGACAGATAAACACCTAAATTAAGATCCTCAACAAATTGACAACAATATGACAGTCACAAACAACTAGCACTCTAAAGATTATCTTATTAAGTCAAGGGTTAAATTTTAACAAATGTATTGAATGTTTTTAAATAAATAGATATCCTGATCCTACTACACAGTGAATCAGGAATCACAATCAAATGTAAACACAATGTTTATGTACAAAATTTTATACAAAAGATTTTTGTCCAGACATATAATATTATTATAATATGAGTGTAATGTTGTGAGATAGTATTATGAGGCAAAACTGGCTGTTTGAGCTAGGTTGTTGGTTGTCATCACGACTTCATGTGTTTGTTACTGGTGGAAATAATATTAAAGGATTCACAGATTCTTTTACTTTTTAAAACAATTACTGTCCCTCTTGGACTATTTAAGTAAGTTCAATTGAGGTGGGTTATACAAGGGTGAGCTGCTCGTGCTGAAACATTCTTAGCTCATATAGCGGCTGCAGGAAAACTGTATCCTCTGCTCACTTGCTTCTTAGTTTGCTAGAAAAACCCACAATGGCTGATATCTTGGGCAAGGAGTCTGCTGCCAGATGTTGTGGTTGAGTTTGAGTGTAGAGTATTTGTCGAGTTGGACAACAGTAGTGAAATCGACAAGGGATAGTGGACTGACAGAGTTATAGATTACACACACAGAAAGGTGTAAATAGGGGATGGACTTGAGACAACCTGGAAGAAGATCTATTCAAATGATCTCTCTCTCCAGGCCTCAACTCACTTTTACTGTCTAAGCATCTCCTGCTCTTATCATACATAGAGATTCTAGTAAAGAGCTAAAACCAAGTTACTTATGGATGGAAAGGTCGTGAACAGCGTATTAATAAAGGTGTAAACTTTATTAAAGAAGAAAAAGCATGGAATTAATGCATATCATCATACACAGCATAAATTACATCAATAATCAAATATTCATCAATAGTCATCAATAATCATATACACCAACAATAATGCAAATACACACCCACAAACACACACACCACCAACACTCATAAAACCTGTAGAACACGGAGAAAATAACTAAGCTGTCCGACAGAGGGTCCGCTTTCGGGGACCAAAGGCGCTAGCTCCAGGAAGTGTCTTACCGATAAATATCCTTCAAGATGACTGAAGTGAAATACCGAACTTTTCTTGTCGGGCTAAACGTTGGTGACCCCTAATTGCGCGAGGGAACACTGGAAGACGTTGTTTATCTCCTGCTGACCAAATAAACGAACTGAGCGACAGCCTGTCCGCTTTTTTCGTGGGACCAAAGGTGCTAAACGTTGGTGACCGCTACTCGCGAGAGGGGGGCTGGAACTCTGTCCATAGATGGCTGCTCATACGTGCGAGGTTTTAAGTATCCAGAAAATACACCAGAAGAAGTCACTTGAGGACAAAGAGTCCCAGGCGCGCTTATCCGGCGCTAGGCTCTGCTTGGCTGTAAATCCTGTTTAAACTGGTTTGGCTGAGGTTTGCTGAGTGCCCCGTTTAGGCACAAAAAGGCGGGTGATATGGAATTCTGCTATCGGCATGCTGGGCGGTTTTGATATTCTGGAAGCCGCAATGCTCTGGCTGGTAATCCAATAGGCGAGTAGAGAACTACTACTACATTTGATGATTCCAGATTTAGCGTTGGCTCCGGTGCACTGCGTGAGCTTAACTTGGCGTTGACAAAAAGGGGTTTTGATTCAGGAACGGGGTTGACGATTCGTGACGCTAGCGGTATTCAGAGACCCTCTGGATCGAAGAGAATATTTCGTTCTTCGCCTGACTGGAATCTGCTCTAGCGATTCGGTCTCCCTGAAACTGAGACCCAAAAAGAGACACCCTTTTACTTCAAGCAAATAATAAATCACACTAACTTTATACAGAAAGTTTCGCTCCACTATGGGATTAAATTTATTGTAGTTATTGCTATGATAGTTTAGGGCTGTCTTTAACCATGTCTCCTGTTCCTTAAAAATATCAATTATCAACACGCGCCTGCATAGGCTTAATATCTTTTGTGCACCCATGTAACTGTCATTAAATGTTCTGACAGCAAAATCTCCTCCTCTTCTCCCAATCTCAACATACAGGAAACCTAACCTGTAGTTACAGTTAAAAGAATATGCTTATTCATCTTACAACATTAAATGAATTTACATAAACAGATTACAGCATTTGACATTACACAAATAAATCGTATGTCCCCTTTGGAAAATATATTAGCATTCCACAAAATGAGTACAAAGAAAATGCAATGTTCTTGCTATAATAATACAGTTGTGGCTAGATCATAAGATATAATTATATCTATGCCTGGTGACTGCTTTCAGTGAAAGTTATAGACTAGTGCCTAGCCACACAAGTAAGCATAAAATGATCCTCCCTTGCCACTAGAAATATCTATCAAGAAGGAATAAGTGACTATCTCCTATAATCCAGAGTTATTACCTGCATCTCACTATTCAGTTTTAAAGTGAACAATCCACACCTGACATTATCTTACAGAAATGACAGTTAATTTTGCTGACTCTTAACCCAATGGTAAGCATTCGTGGACTGATTCTACGCCTAATATCTGTTATTGTAAGTTTAACATTTAACCCATGATAAACCGTAACAGTTTAAGCACCACTTAATAGGCCGTAGACAGCGCTACCTTATCACTGAATAAATTACTAGGAGAAGTCCTCAGAAATAAATTCACTTTCCTAACAGATATATAAAAGCTAACATGAATCTAATATTATAATTATAAGATATGTCAACTCACCCCGAAAATGACTAGAACATAGGCAAACACATTCTAGTACTGTGTTAAAGTTTGCCTTATCTCATGATGGTCATCTACGGGCCAGGAAAATTTACGAATGTCTTTGTCTATTAAAACCAGTCTACTCTTATAGATCACAAGGGACGCTCCCCCCGGACACCTGGCCTGCATATTTCTACAGAAGTTCGGCGAAAGACGTAAGACAAAAGAAATCGTGCGAAAGTTCCCCAGGTAGAGAAATGCATAACATTATGCTCTATCTTGTCTAAGGGGCGAAAACCCAAAGACTGACCGCGGGTTTGTCTCCCCTTGTTTCCAGGATGCATAATATTATGATCCGAAGCAGCGTTCTGGAAGCCAAACACAGGGACCCTTTCGCTCGTGATCAAAGGCTTTAAACGTAAGAGATATTCCCCTGGTCAGACCAGGTGCGGCTTAGATAATATTATCGTTCGCTGACCGCTACAGGCCGGAACGTAACCAAACCTCGGGTGGGGTTTGAGAAGGTGAAAAAGTTTGGCCACGAAGGTAGAAAATGAAAGAAAAAGAAAATACAAAATGACGAGGAAAACCAGGACGTTTAAAAAGTAATCAAATTATGGACAAGATGGTAAAATAGATTATCGGTCACGTGACAAGTGCCCCCCCCCCTTTTAAAGTTCGAGGAATACGGACAAAAATGACAGTAATTTATCTTTTCCATCGATGTCCGTTACATGTCGTAAGAACCTTCTATAATCATAACCAAAATCGTATCCAATTTCTGTCAGTACTGTATGACTAGCTCCGAGTTCATTTCTTTTCTTCCCTCTGTCTAATAGACGTTCAGCGAATGGGATTTTGCGAGGCCAGTCGGCGCTGACGCCCTTCGTTTCCGTGTGAACCTGATCTTGGTTACACCATTCGCTGTGCCTGTTTATGGTCCGGAAAATTATCCGCACCTGTTGTGGTTTTCGGCCCTGCCTGAACTCACTGGCCACTGCGTAGATAATCCGCCTGTTATGTGCAGTGTAATCATTGATGGGCTCAGGCTGCTTATGTATATATTTACCTGTCACGCGCGTGGCCTTGAATAACCCTCTATAGCTGCAGTCTATAGGGATTTTTCGCGCGCGTGTAACCCTAGTTGGTAAATAAAGCCGTTCGTTGGCCGAAGAAATGCTAGCATTTTTCTTCTGCCTCTCCACACCTACTTCCCTGTTTCGGTGGGAGCATTGATCAATCTTCAGACCTGTGCCCTCTAAAGGTGGATCTGGAGCTTTCCTTGCCTTGCCAGTCACAACTCTGGCTTGGTCAACGGAAATGATCAAATTGCTCTGTAATGGCCTGGCGGAGGCGACTACTGTGCTGTCCATCAGTGGGGTTGCGACAACTGGAATAATGCGATTTGAATGAGAGAACTCAGCTGCCTGAAGCAGAGAGTAATCGATCGCATTCTGGGGTTCTACTAAATCATAACAGATCTCCGTAGCTTCTATCCGTAGAGAAAGATAGGTAATGTCTGCGAGTTGCAGAGTTTGTTGAGTCGCTTCACCGGTACTAGCATGACGTGAGCCAAGGCTCTCAACAATGGCTCCTTGTACAGTAGTAAGGCAGCTTTTCTCACTGTCTTCTGCCCTGAGAAGTGTGAGAGACTCAAATGGAATACCAGGGATCCCTTCGCCTGGAACCCTGTGTCCACCATAAACGTCAACTTCTCCCTCCCCTGAGGAAGTTACTGGCGTCAGTTGAACTTTGTCCTGCAATGCGAGATCCACTTCCTGGTTGACAGGCCCCGCAGACTGCATGCAAAAGACTGGACGGTTTGAGATCCCGTTAGATCGCGAAGTGCCCGAGAAAAAAACTCTCGGTGTGTTTTTCCAACGTTCCTTGGAACGGTTTGGAAAGTTTACCCCTTTTAGCAGGCGACTTATTCTTGCACCTTTTAAGCTCAGGGTGATAAGAGGAGCGGCACCTCCTTTCTACGATCGTTGAGTTGGAGGGATGCGCCTCTGCATATGGTTTTTCGCTGTCCGGCCGGGAATCTTGCGAAATATAACGTGATAGGGTGTGGCTCCCTTTTCTCGACGTCACGTGTCGGTTAGGTGCTGCTCGGTCTGGAGCGTGAGAGGCTCGGGGTTCGCCGCTTGCCAGACGGGAACAATCCGTATTACAATGCTTGTTAGCACCTCTCTCACCTTTGTGCAGTTTCCATGCCTGGGAACGTTGCGTAATTTTTCCCGTGGCTTTAGGTCTGCTGTCCCGACGTAAATTCTTTCCTTGTTCGGGCTTCGGATCCAAGTCCAAAGGAAAGTCAATTTTCTGGAGTTGGGGTTCGGTTTTAGCAGGCAAGTTTTCTTTCATGTGCGCAAGGTTTGCAGGGGCGTTGACCGTTAAGGGCACAGTAGAAGGGGAAGTAGAGTGACTACATTTAGTATCTGTTTCCACCCTCCGAATTTGGCTATCCAGTTCATTCATTCTGATTTGGTGTAGCCTGTCCCTTTCTTGTCGCTCTATTTCCAATTGCTTATCCCGTTCTTGTTGCTCCATTTCCAATTGCTTGTCCCGTTCTTGTCTTTGCTTTTCCCTTTGCTTCTCATCTTCTATCACTTCTTCTACATACTGTCGGGTGAATGCTTCACTCTCCCCAGTTTGTTTACAGGACCATGCTAAGATTAAACGGCTGTCAAACCAATTGTCTACCTCGTATTGATCCTGCAGGCTTACTGCAAATTCTAGAAAGGGCTGGATTTCGCTATCCTTGTACTCCATGTACTTAGCTACCTCGAGGGCAATCCTATGCACTTTATCTAGATCGGCCATTATATCAGGGTGAGCAAACACTATAGAAGAATAGAACCTAGAGATCTTAGTTACCTAGTCCACTAGGTGCTGATTAACTTAATAATCAATAAAATCTAGGCTAGCCTGGGAACTTTAAAAACAAGAAAGTTTGTAGCTACTCTGATCGACAAGCACAGACCCCAAAAAACTCCAAAAATGTAAGTGATGTAAAACTTATTACTATCACTTCACCCCAGTTCTGTCAGTACTAAGCTATTGAGAGGATTGGTTACTATCATCCGAATGAACACCCTCCCTTGGTACAGATGCAAGCTAGTAACTGACTATCTGTAGCTTCTTATCTCAGATTAAAGAGCTACTCCTGAAAAAATATTAACCCTTAAAAACAATTTTCTGACTTTTACAACAATAGTCGTCAGATTTGTCAACCAAAAACTCAGCAGTGATACCATCAACCTTTACCAGCTGTCTCATGTGTAGCATGAACAATAAATGTAACTTAATATTTATGATTGCTGTGGAGAAAAAACGCTGTTCCGACTTCCTCCAAAAGAAATAGTTCGATATGTCTAGGGGATAGAAATTCCTATAATCTGCCGAACACTAAACTCTAAGAATCAAGATAGAATCTTGTGAGAGATTCCTACCAGACTGCAACCTCATCTGTTGCGATTACTGCAGATGTAGTTCAAATTCCGCGGCGAGACCCCATTTGTCGTGGTTGAGTTTGAGTGTAGAGTATTTGTCGAGTTGGACAACAGTAGTGAAATCGACAAGGGATAGTGGACTGACAGAGTTATAGATTACACACACAGAAAGGTGTAAATAGGAGATGGACTTGAGACAACCTGGAAGAAGATCTATTCAAATGATCTCTCTCTCCAGGCCTCAACTCACTTTTACTGTCTAAGCCTATCCTGCTCTCACTCTTTTCTCTTATCATACACAGCGATTCTAGTAAAGAGCTAAAACCAAGTTACTTATGGATGGAAAGGTCGTGAACAGCGTATTAATAAAGGTGTAAACTTTATTAAAGAAGAAAAAGCATGGAATTAATGCATATCATCATACACAGCATAAATTACATCAATAATCAAATATTCATCAATAGTCATCAATAATCATATACACCAACAATAATGCAAATACACACCTACAAACACACACACCACCAACACTCATAAAACCTGTAGAACACGGAGAAAATAACTAAGCTGTCCGACAGAGGGTCCGCTTTCGGGGACCAAAGGCGCTAGCTCCAGGAAGTGTCTTACCGATAAATATCCTTCAAGATGACTGAAGTGAAATACCGAACTTTCCTTGTCGGGCTAAACGTTGGTGACCCCTAATTGCGCGAGGGAACACTGGAAGACGTTGTTTATCTCCTGCTGACCAAATAAACGAACTGAGCGACAGCCTGTCCGCTTTTTTCGTGGGACCAAAGGTGCTAAACGTTGGTGACCGCTACTCGCGAGAGGGGGGCTGGAACTCTGTCCATAGATGGCTGCTCATACGTGCGAGGTTTTAAGTATCCAGAAAATACACCAGAAGAAGTCACTTGAGGACAAAGAGTCCCAGGCGCGCTTATCCGGCGCTAGGCTCTGCTTGGCTGTAAATCCTGTTTAAACTGGTTTGGCTGTGGTTTGCTGAGTGCCCCGTTTAAGCACAAAAAAGGCGGGTGAT
Source organism: Oreohelix idahoensis (assembly GCA_024509875.1). Lineage (NCBI taxonomy): Eukaryota > Metazoa > Mollusca > Gastropoda > Stylommatophora > Oreohelicidae > Oreohelix > Oreohelix idahoensis. Next base: position 285,812 of record JAMPIV010017688.1, on the reverse strand, counting down.
ATGGAATTCTGTTATAGGCATGCTGAGCGGGTTTGATATTCTGGAAGCCGCAATGCTCTGGCTGGTAATCCAATAGGCGAGTAGAGAACTACTACTACATTTGATGATTCCAGATTTAGCGTTGGCTCCGTTGCACTGCGTGAGCTTAACTTGGCGTTGACAAAAAGGGGTTTTGATTCAGGAACGGGGTTGACGATTCGTGACGCTAGCGGTATTCAGAGACCCTCTGGATCGAAGAGAATATTTCGTTCTTCGCCTGACTGGAATCTGCTCTAGCGATTCGGTCTCCCTGAAACTGAGACCCAAAAAGAGACACCCTTTTACTTCAAGCAAATAATAAATCACACTAACTTTATACAGAAAGTTTCGCTCCACTATGGGATTAAATTTATTGTAGTTATTGCTATGATAGTTTAGGGCTGTCTTTAACCATGTCTCCTGTTCCTTAAAAATATCAATTATCAACACGCGCCCGCATAGGCTTAATATCTTTTGTACACCCATGTAACTGTCATTAAATGTTCTGACAGCAAAATCTCCTCCTCTTCTCCCAATCTCAACATACAGGAAACCTAACCTGTAGTTACAGTTAAAAGAATATGCTTATTCATCTTACAACATTAAATGAATTTACATAAACAGATTACAGCATTTGACATTACACAAATAAATCGTATGTCCCCTTTGGAAAATATATTAGCATTCCACAAAATGAGTACAAAGAAAATGCAATGTTCTTGCTATAATAATACAGTTGTGGCTAGATCATAAGATATAATTATATCTATGCTTGGTGACTGCTTTCAGTGAAAGTTATAGACTAGTGCCTAGCCACAAAAGTAAGCATAAAATGATCCTCCCTTGCCACTATAAATATCTATCAAGAAGGAATAAGTGACTATCTCCTATAATCCAGAGTTATTACCTGCATCTCACTATTCAGTTTTAAAGTGAACAATCCACACCTGACATTATCTTACAGAAATGACAGTTAATTTTGCTGACTCTTAACCCAATGGTAAGCATTCGTGGACTCATTCTACGCCTGATATCTGTTATTGTAAGTTTAACATTTAACCCATGATAAACCGTAACAGTTTAAGCACCACTTAATAGGCCGTAGACAGCGCTACCTTATCACTGAATAAATTACTAGGAGAAGTCCTCAGAAATAAATTCACTTTCCTAACAGATATATAAAAGCTAACATGACTAGAACATAGGCAAACACATTCTAGTACTGTGTTAAAGTTTGCCTTATCTCATGATGGTCATCTACGGGCCAGGAAAATTTACGAATGTCTTTGTCTATTAAAACCAGTCTACTCTTATAGATCACAAGGGACGCTCCCCCCGGACACCTGGCCTGCATATTTCTACAGAAGTTCGGCGAAAGACGTAAGACAAAAGAAATCGTGCGAAAGTTCCCCAGGTAGAGAAATGCATAACATTATGCTCTATCTTGTCTAAGGGGCGAAAACCCAAAGACTGACCGCGGGTTTGTCTCCCCCTGTTTCCAGGATGCATAATATTATGATCCGAAGCAGCGTTCTGGAAGCCAAACACAGGGACCCTTTCGCTCGTGATCAAAGGCTTTAAACGTAAGAGATATTCCCCTGGTCAGACCAGGTACGGGTTAGATAATATTATCGTTCGCTGACCGCTACAGGCCGGAACGTAACCAAACCTCGGGTGGGGTTTGAGAAGGTGAAAAAGTGTGGCCACGAAGGTAGAAAATGAAAGAAAAAGAAAATACAAAATGACGAGGAAAACCAGGACGTTTAAAAAGTAATCAAATTATGGACAAGATGGTAAAATAGATTATCGGTCACGTGACACCAGAGTTCTGGATCAAGCAAGGCTCAGACCATGTGCTGTTATATTAACATCAGTACCATGGTTCCTGAAATAAGAAGGTTATGCCTCCTTCTTCATAACTAATATATAATATATTTCCACACTGACGTACAAGACAGTACAAACATAAAGTTCAGAGCTGTGTGCCAACTGCTAGCTTTTCATGTGACAATATACACCAGTATTCCTCTCCATAATTTTGACAACGCCTCTGCAATCCCAGCGTTAATCCCTTCTATACAATAGGATAGGTGTCATGTTACATATGGCAATCCAATATATCTATCTGTATAGGCAGTTATACTCCTCTCTGACAGTCTTTACAAGGTGGAGCAATATCTAGGCTTTGCCTCATGTTTGCTACTGAACCACACACATACAGACATAATTTATCATTTCACATTCAATTTTCATATGAAATATATTAAATATGTCTAGCTTACCACAATTCAAGGAAATATTAACAAGTAACATTGACTGGCGATGAATTCTGGCACAATTTTGATCTGCCTTTGTCCAGGCTTTTCCTTTATTAGAAAATTCTTAGCCTGCTCTCAACGCACTTGATTTTCACAAGATTTATTTTCAAAAATGGCAGTGAACTGACGCTTTTATTTGACCATATCTAACGTTCTAACCAATCAGGCCATGTTTACATGAGCCTTTGAAAAAAAACTATCCATCCTATAAGTTGCCATTAACAACAATATTTGTATTTGCAGTTAGACCAATAAGGTTTCGCCTTACATTTTACCACAGCCAATCAAATCGTATCTAACTTGTCGGCTTCATTTCCCCCAAAGCAGTGTTTTCCAAACATGCCATTAAAAAAAAATAAGCAGATATGATCTTGTGCTGTCAGTCAACCCCACTATAGTATTTTGGCTATAATTTGTTAATTCATAGACTATTTGCGTAACACATAACATATTCTTTGTCAGCAAGTCCTAAGGTACAAAGAATATATAAGTTTAATGGGGCTAAGTGGCTTCGTTCAAAATATGTATTTTTCTATGATAGTCGTGACTTTGCTGTTACCACCGGTTCACTTCCATACTGTGGGATGTCTTCTGTACTGTCAGACTAATGTCAGGAGCTTAGACATAAAACAGTAGAATGTCAGGTTTCCCAATAAGACTTTAAACCTGTTTTCAAAACCTAACCTCGTATCGTTAGTGGTTTTTTTTTTCACTGTTTATTTGAAAAAAATCAGGCCTTCATGCGTTTCGCGTGTGATTGTCGTTCACTTTTTAATCGCGAGACGACGTAGTATTATTGCTTCGCTCCGTCTATCCTTTCTCGTCTCTGCTTAGCCCGTCTGTCTTTCTAGGTTAACTTTGTGTGTATAATTTCATTAATGGTAGTATTTGTATCTAGGTCATTATGCAGTGTGCCTATCAAGGTCGTCTAAGAAATACAGTACCAGTTTTATGTTTAGAAACAACTGTGATTCGCGTGTAGGCTTTACGTAGAGTTATGCAGACGAAGTAGAAAAAGGAGGGTCTCTTGTTCAGCCATTATGGCGTTATAAAACGGAAGCGCTATTGGAAAAGCACTGGTCTTTCATCATTCTTCTTTCTATTGTATTATTTCGTTCGGCTTTACATTTATGTTCTAATTTATATATGGGTATTTAGAATTTTTCACCACAAGGAACAACCCGTGGAATAATTTTCAGGTCTCAGGGAACCCGTGCATAAAAATTATTATATTTACCACCCATATTGTGTTAGCGTGATCAGTAAGTTTTAAGAATATTAATCCAATAATAAGTGGCAATACTCTTTTGAAAAGAGAGTGATTTTTTTCTGTGAATCTATTTACTGTCGCCATCTTATTAGCCTACTATTGTTATGTGGTTCCCCTCCACAAAACGGGTATCAAGTCTAATGCAAGTCAATAGCAGAGGTAGATGAAACCTTTTTTTTTTAAATGTCCTACTTAGTTTTTTTTTTAACCTAAAAGTCTTATCACATTTTTCTACTCTACAAGATGGTATTGAAATATGTAAACGTAAGACCAGCATGGATGGACGTATGAGAGGATGCATCCGCCGTGTACACAACCAGTGCGCAACCGAAACAATTAGCATGTAGATTTGCTGATGGGAGCACCTAGGGTTTGCCCGAGTGCACCCTGATTAACAGTGTAACATTGAAGATGGGGAGTCTTCCCTAGGAAACGTAGAAATGACCCAACCTAGTTTGCTAGATTTGAATGAATTCTAGGAGAGGAAAGTGTAATCTTTAACCATAAAATCAGCTGGGGTCATTTTTTTGTTCAGACCCAGTGTAGAAGATGGGTCTAGAAGAACCCAGTGAAATAATGGGGTCTACTGCAGAGACCCAGTCAAGCAGATGGGGTCTAGGAAGAGACCCAGTGTAGATAGATGGGGTCTAGGAAGAGACCCAGTGTAGATAGATGGGGTCTAGGAAGAGACCCAGTGTAGATAGATGGGTCTAGGAAGAGACCCAGTGTAGATAGATGGGGTCTAGGAAGAGACAATGAAACAATGGGCCTACTGCACCCTCAAGCATGTCGTACGAGGCTACTAATATGAGGTTGTGCATGGAGCTGGCAACTTCATCATGTCAACAAATTGTCAATACAAACTACCGCTTCTCTAGCATGTGAATACTTGGTGCAGGCTTCATGAAGGGGATACGCTACTATGGTCGCTCCTTGCTCCGTTAGGGTGGCAAAGAAGAAGATGAATTTCCTTGACGTATTTGCACAGAACAGTTAAAACAGTTAAAATAGCAGGCAAGTCTATAGTTTAAGACCCGTTTGAGTAGCTTTAGTAGGCAAGTCCATAGTTTGAGAACTGTTTCACTAGCTTTAGTAAGCAAGTCCATAGTTTGAGAACCGCTTGAGTAGCTTTAGTAGGCAAGTCCATAGTTTGAGAACCATTTGAATAGCTGTAGTAGCACGATTAAACATATGAATATACCGTGTCACGCCCGCAGACAAATTCTCTTAGGTACGTGATAAAAACTAATTCTGCGCTGAAGTTGAATCACTTTTTGACCTTTTTATTTACATGACTCTACGACACAAACTCATTTGCAGGTAAGATATTTTGACATTTTGAAAAGTATTAAGCAAAGAACAGATAATAAGATTATATGTACAAGTATACGTGTTCTTTACACACGATAGTGCGGAACATTAGGTACGCACTAAATAAATCTATATTATTTTCTGGTTCGCTACCCACGGAGATTGGAGCCAAGACTTCAGCTGGCAGGAAGCGTTGACCATAACATTTATGTGCGCTGGCAGCGGCAGTGTCTGTAGCAGTTCTTTTCATATGATGAGGTTGGCAGCCTCGTGAACAACCTCATATTAGGTGCCTCTTATGAGATGCACGAGGAAGCAGTTATTATATTATTTCTTTGTTACCTCTGACAGCTCCGGGAAACGACACGGGGCAAGTGTACGTTAGACAAGTACAAGTAATCCTGCTTCGGAAGATCTTATTTGGTCATAACAGCTCTTGGAATTCTTGTGATTGTATTTGTACAGTCTTCCCTTGTTAACTGTGTACATCTAAAATCTTCCCCATGTAACACATATGCGCGTGTATTTATAGAAAATTGTTTGAATTGTCAGGCAATGTTCTTTCTCCAATTCAGTAGCTTCTCTCTCTTTTTTTTTTGTTTCCTTTGTCTTCTTCTGCTTCCCTTTCCTCAGTTCCTTTCTCTTCTCCAGCACCTTTGCCCTCTGCTTTTTCTCTCCTCATTCTCGACCTCCTTAGTGTGCCAGTGCTCCGTCTCTTCGTTCTGTCGGTTTCTTGCTCTTGAGTTAGGGAAGGAAATGGCAGCGAAGAAGGGAACAGGTCACCCCACCTTCCGATGCTGGACCTAGTATAGTGAAATCTTTAACACTTCACTCCCCTACGGCAGTATCTGCTATGTGACTACCTTTACCTTTTTTTTAAAAATATGTAAATGAGGAACAGATAGAAGGAAATGTTTTCAACAACTCAACCCAGCTGTTAAACAAGAACGTGCCGTATTTACCATGAGCTACAATGAACAATCCTTAATTTATTGTTTCATTAAATACGGCTGGAAAATAAGGCCTAGAAGACTGACAGAAGGCCATACAAATTTCCTCTTCTTCAAGTACCATGCTATGTGGGGTAGGCGATCATGTCTCTCCAAAACGTTCCGTTTCTAGTATTTTTGATCAATTCCGTTGTTGGCCAATATGTTACATTGTTCGCTATTTTTCTCTTTTTTTTGTCACTCTTTCCTGTTGTCACAATATACATTCAACCTTTCGTCTACTCATAACATGCTCCAAGAAAGCAGATAGCTCCTCCTAACATGAGAAATAAGCTTCTTTTGCGCATAGGCCTCTTCTATTCTACTACATGTCATGTTGTGTTTAATGTACCACACCACTGTCGTATATTATGTTGTACTATTCAATACATCGTAACACTACATGTGATGTTGTGTTTAATGTACCATACCACTGTCGTATATTATGTTGTACTATTCAATACATCGTACGACTACATGTCAATAGATATGATGGCGAATAAAGATGTTGATATATATATTTCGAAAATGAAACAACAACCCCATATTGAACTACATGAGAAGTCTGCCACACTGTTTTAAAGTCTAATAATTCTCCTGTATGGTATGTTGTATTTTATTATGTAGCATATTTGCATAACAGTGCACTAGATGGATAATAAAGCTTCTGGTATATCATTCCCTTTTGGTGCGTAGCAATATGTGGTGGCGGAAAATGCATGATGGTGGCAAATCGATTAGGAAATGAGAAGTCAATGTTCAGTTGTGTAGTTAACAGACACTGTGTCGTTAGCGTGTGTCATCAGTTCCACATTGTAACCTTGTCATACCAGTTTAATCCCTCTATTCTACGCAAGCACCCATTTATGAAAGTCTGTAGCTTTTTTTTTGTTGTCTTTGTTGTTCTCCATGTCTCCGAGCCATACAATAGGACTGACTTCACATTTGAGTTGAAGATTCTTATTTTCGTGTTGGATCCTATTTCTCTTGATCTCCATATATTTCCCAATGCAATGAAAGCTCCTCTTGCCTTTTTGTATTCTTATTTTGATATCGCTGTCTGTCCCTCCAACTTTGTCTATATTACTGCCAAGATATGTGTATGATTCTACATCTTGTATTGGTGTTTCTTCAAGTTCAACCCTGTTTTCATTACCTGCATTTATTCGCATTATTTTTGTCTTTTCCCTGTGTATTTTCAGACCCAATTGCTGTGACCTCTCATCGAGTGTTTTCAATTTGTCCTGCATCTGATTACGGTTATGGGACAGGAGAGCCAAGTCATCAGCAAAATCCAGATCATCCAACTGCTTAGTCAGAGTCCACTGGATTCCATTTCTGTTGTGTGTTGTCGATGATCTCATAACCCAATCTATTGCCAGCAAGAAAAGAAATGGAGACAAGAGGCATCCCTGTCGCACTCCTGTTCTTATCCCAAATGGTTCTGTAAGCTGTCCTTCATGAAGAACTCTGCACGTCATGTCTTCATAGGTTTTCTTTATTAAATTAATGATCTTCAGGGGACTCCATAATGCCTCATCAATTTCCAAAGTGATTCTCTGTCCACACTGTCAAATGCTTTTTCGTAGTCCACAAATCCGATGTATAGTGGTGAATTCCATTCCAGACTTTGTTCAACTTTTATTCTCAAAGTGGCTATCTGGTCTGTACATGATCTGTTTTGTCGAAAACCTGCTTGTTCATCTCTCAATTTCTTGTCTATGGACTCCTTTAATCTCTCAAGGATAATCCTGTTCAATACCTTTCCTGGCACTGATAGTAACATTATTCCTCTATAAATTGTGCACTCTTGTAGATTTCCCTTCTTAGGCAACTTAACCAGATATCCTTCCTTCCATTCTGCTGGTATCTCTTCTTTTTCCCAGACTTTACCAAGTAATTTATATAACATCTCTGTAGCCGTGTCGATATCTGCTTTGATGGCCTCTGCTGGAATGCCATCAGGTCCAGACGCTTTTCCATCTCTTAGAAGCTTTATGGCTTTCTTTATTTCTTCCTTCGTTGGTCTTTCACCGTTAATTTGTAGCTCTTCTTCTGCTGGCTGGATGTCCGGCTGGTTTTGTGGAGCTGGTCTATTGAGAAGGTCCCCAAAATATTCCGTCCACCTCTTCATTTGCTCTTGTATATTGCTGAGCAGTTTCCCATTCTTATCTTTAATGAGGCAACTTGTTTGCTTGTATTTCCCTGTTAGCTTCTTTGTGCTGCTATACAGTTCTCTCATATTTCCTTTGGCTGCAGCATCTTCTGCCTCTCTTGCCAACTCCTCAATATACTTTCTCTTGTCTCTTTTGATACTTCTTTTTACTTCTTTGTTTGCTTCTGTGTACACTTCTTGAGCCTTGGCTTTGGAACTTCTGGTTTTGCTTGTGTTTAACTCTGCTTTCTTGTTTTTTCTATCTTTTATCTTATTGATGGTTTCTGTTGTTATCCATGCTTTTTGTTGTCTTTCCCTTTTCCCCAGTATTTCTTCACATGTCTCCTTCCATACCGTTTTGACCTGCTGCCAATAGTCTTCTGTATTCTCTACATCTTCCAACTGTTGGAGCACTTGGAATTTGTTGGATACTGTGACCGCAAATTTGTCTCTTGTTTCTTGATTTCTTAGCTGTCCTACATTAAACTGTTGTCTATAATTTTTGCATTGTTGCATATCTCTTGAGTTTCATTTTTACTTTGGCTATCAGAAGATGGTGATCTGATGCCACATCTGCTCCTCTATATACCTTTACATCCTGCAATGATGATCTAAACTTCTTCTTTATGCATATATGATCGATCTGATTTTCTGTTCTATGGTCTGGTGATATCCATGTTGCCTTGTGTATTCTCTTATGTGGAAACATGCTTCCTCCTATAGCCAGTTGATTTGAAGCACAGAAGTTTGCGAATAGTTCTCCATTTTCATTCATTACTCCTAGCCCATGTTTTCCCATGACTTCTTCAAATCCGGTATTGACTGTACCTATCTTTGCATTCATGTCACCCATCAAAATTATGATGTCTCTTCTTTTTACTTTATCCATAATTTCCTGTAGTTTAGTATAAAATACTTCTTTCACAGACTCTTCTTTGTCATTAGTTGGTGCATAACATTGGATGACATTGACATGAATTTTCTTTTTAGCTGTTTTGAAAATAGCTGTTATTATTCTGGGTCCCACAGCTTCCCATTCAATGAGTGCTTTCTGTGCTTCTTTAGATAACATAAGAGCTACCCCTTCACTGTGGTGTGAACTTTCATCTTCGTGTCCTGAGGACAGCACCAATTCACCTGTGATGAGTTTCTTCCTGTCTACCCCCTTCCACTTTGTTTCACACATTCCCAGAACCTCGATTTTGTATTCCCTCATTTCTGCTGCTACTTGTGCCACTTTCCCTTGTTCGTTCAATGTCCGAACATTCCAGGTGCCAAATCTGGAAGTTCTCCTAGAAGAAAGAAGGTTAGTCAGCAACACAGATTCCTTTCGGCTTTCTCTGTGTTGCATCATACGCCTCCCCGCGAGAGGACCTTCCCCTGTCTTGGATGGCTGTGTTTTATTTTCTTTATTTGACTTGTCCATATTTGTTGAAGTTTTTTGTGGTTTAAATTTTTTTTACAGGATGGGGTAACCGGCTCCATGCCCAACCCTCCTTAGTCGCCTTCTACGACATGCTTGGCAGGGTACAGTGTTACTATTCTTTGCTCCCCTTTCGGGCCCCGGTAACACACGGGTGAAATTACGCACGTATGCAGGTGCTTTATCAGTGTAGATTATATACTTTGATAATCTGATTATATTCTAAATCTCTATATAATATTCTATGTCAAGTATTTGATGATTTTTGCTCTTTTAAACATACTTTATTTATTTATTTTACATTGGATTGGCTTCTGTAAATGTAAGTATACTGTTCAAAAAAAGAAACGCATAGCTACTGAAGGCAAACACATTGCCATAATTTTGACACTCAATAACTTTTTTAATTTAATGAGTTAATTGTTCAAATTGCACACAAGAATGCCTAAGGGTTCAACCAATCAATTGACAGTTGTTTTGCATCTGGCTCACGAGAGTTTTTTGGCGTACGGGCTTTCCCGTTAGTATGGTGTGTGGCCTCCTCTTGCATCGATCAGCGACTGGCATCTCCTGGACATGGATGCGATCAGACGTCTGATGTGGGCCTGTGGGATGGCTGCACACTCTTCCTGGAGTGCCTGGAACAGATCACGACGATTGGCTGGAGCAACGTCTCGGCGACAAACACGTCTATGCAGCTCATCCCACAGGTGCTCAATCGAACTCATGTCTGGAGACAGGGATGGCCAGGGAAGGGTGAGAATGTTGTTGGCAGTCAGGAACTGCGTGGTCAACCGTGCACAATGGGGTCTGGCGTTGTCCTGTTGAAACACAGACGTTTGGACAGCCAAAAGTGGAAGGATATGGGGTCGAAGAATTTCATTGACGTATCGTTGCGCATTCAAGCCTCATTCAATGTGTACCAATTGACTCCTTCCGTTGTAACTGATCATTCCCCACACCACTGCACCTCCACCACCGTGCGGCGGAGCTTCATCAACGCAATTTTGGGCAAAACATTCATTTCACCTACGGTAGACCCTACGCCGTCTATCATGACGCTGCAACAAAAAGAAAGATTCGCCACTAAACCAGACACGTCTCCTTTGATTGTCAGCTGCCCAGGGACGATGCTGGTTGGCCCAAAGAAGTCAATTTTGGCGATGGCGGCGCGTAAGGACAGGTCCTCGGTGAGGTCGTTGTGCCCAAAGTCCAGCGTCATGCAGTCTATTCCGGACCGTTTGACCAGACACATGTCGTCCTGCAGGCAATGACTGGGCAGTTGAGGAAGCTGTTGTAAACCTGTCTCTGAGGTGACGAAGCCGAATAAAGCGATCCTCCGCTGCTATTGTCACTCTGGGTCGTCCACTGCGATGCCGGTCTTCAACTGAGCCAGTGGCTTGGAACCGGTGCCAAAGTCGACTGATGGTACTCTGATGCACGTTTAGATGCCTGGCAACCTGACTTTGACTTTCGCCTGCATGCAGTCGGCCAATAGCAATGTTCCTTAAATTTATCGATAGAGACGCCATAAATGTCTGCTTGAAAATGAACTGAATTTTTGTGTGTGTAGCGTTATCCTTTTATAGGGTTTCAGTTGCGTAGTTAGTGAATAGTGTTCACCCCAAATTTTGTTGCTTTCACGTGCGCGCAACATGAGCTGTGGTCAAAAATTGCGTCATAAACACTATTGACCACTGCGTTGTAACGATTACAAAAACGAACGCAATTCAGGTCAACACGTGCATTTGACACTGTAAAGAACATTTGAGGCTTGTTTTTATATACCTTAGCACCAAATTTTACTTACAAACTCATAAAAACGCGCCCTCGGATAGCTATGCGTTTCTTTTTTTGAACAGTATATTTATTCATTCATTCATTCATCACCTTTCAACTCCCCAAGGACGATAGACCTTCAACAAACGCCTGCCAAGTCTTCCTGTCACGTGCCATCAGCTCAAGGTCTGTCCATGTCTTATTCATGCCCGTAATGTCTTCTCCAGTTCTCTTCTCCACGTGTTTGTCGACTCCCTCGACCTCTCTTACCCTGGGGATTCCAGAACAAGGACTGGCTGTTTTTGCTGTCAACAGGTTTCCTCAATGTGTGCCCTATCTACTTCCAGCGCCATCTTCTCTTCTCTTGTTCCACGGACACTTATCTGTTCTACCAATATCAATCCTTATATTCTACGCTAGCAGCTATTTATGAGTCTGCCTGTATGTAAGTATGTTGTTGTTGTGATATCATTGTCTGTGCCTGTATGTAAGTATGTTGTTGTTGTGATGTCATTGTCTGTGCCTGTATGTAAGTATGTTGTTGTTGTGATGTCATTGTCTGTGCCTGTATGTAAGTATGTTGTTGTTGTGATGTCATTGTCTGTGCCTGTATGTAAGTATGTTGTTGTTGTGATGTCATTGTCTGTGCCTGTATGTAAGTATGTTGTTGTTGTAAGTTGTTGTTGTGATGTCATTGTCTGTGCCTGTATGTAAGTATGTTGTTGTTGTTGTGATGTCATTGTCTGTGCCTGTATGTAAGTATGTTGTTGTTGTGATGTCATTGTCTGTGCCTGTATGTAAGTATGTTGTTGTTGTGATGTCATTGTCTGTGCCTGTATGTAAGTATGTTGTTGTTGTGATGTCATTGTCTGTGCCTGTATGTAAGTATGTTGTTGTTGTGATGTCATTGTATGTGCCTGTATGTAAGTATGTTGTTGTTGTGATGTCATTGTCTGTGCCTGTATGTAAGTATGTTGTTATTGTGATGTCATTGTCTGTGCCTGTATGTAATTATGTTGTTGTTGTGATGTCATTGTTTGTGCCTGTATGTAAGTATGTTGTTGTTGTGATGTCATTGTCTGTGCCTGTATGTAAGTATGTTGTTGTTGTGATATCATTGTCTGTCTGTCCCTGTATGTAAGTATGTTGTTGTTTTAATTTGGATACTGTAATTGTGAGTGTACTGTTACATTACTTTCATAATATTGCGTTCCTTTAAATTAATACCTAAAGTACACGCGAGAATAAATGGTTATAATACAAAACATAAAAGAAGGAAGGGCAGAATGTTAGACGGACCAGCATGCCCTATTGTCAACTATTTGGAAACATGTACCAAGCATCCATATGCTCTTGACACGGTGGTTTCTGTAGCAACTTGTGTTACATGATGATACTGAAAGCTTCATGTGTAACATTGTATTAATCGACTTGTACGACATGCTTGAGGGAGCTGTAATCTTGTTATTTCGGTGTCTCATTTGATACTACTAGGAACTACTTGGGGCTAAACTGAACATACCACAGAGTACATTTTTTTAAAGCAATGTCGTCTTGGAGTTGTGATCATGCTGAACAATACTTATGCAAAGACTGACAAAACAAATAAAACCATCGTAAGTAAGCAAACACTTTTACTTTGTGCAACTGAAGATGCAAGAAACTCCTTCTAGCAGTAGTAGCGTCCTCCATCATAAACGACAAAGGGGATGATGAGCGCTTGAGATGATAACCTTTAGCAGCGTTTTCCGTGATGTTTCTTTCCTTGTGTTCTTTTCTCTCCTGCTTGTTTTAAGAGCTTCTTTTCGCCCAGTCTAAGGCGATACCGTGGGGGATATCTCCACGTGGTGTCAAGGGCAGCTTCTTACTCTCTGGCTGCTTGATTAATAGGATGTTCAGCGCTTTCATATTCCTCTTGCACACATAATTGAACCTCAGCTGTGGCTTTTGCCATCTGCCAGTTCTGCGTAGAAAATATCTTTGGCGATATTGTCACTGGTTATTATCTTTGCTCTACAGTAATAGTCCAAAAATGGTCAAAATTCGAGTAATGGGAACGAGTTTTTTCTTTAAAAGGTAGCAACGTTCGCTCAAGATTACTCTTACAGAGATATAAATAGAAAGATCATGCTTCTATTTCAAGGAGTCTCACATTTCTAGAAAAGCAAGTATAAAAACCGAGTAATCTAAGTTTGTTATAAGCTTTGTATTGAACATGTATTTCTGTGAGAAATACATGTTTTGACTCGTATTTAGTGAGACCCCCCTCCCCCCACCCCCCGCTGAAAGTGATTCAGCAAATTATTAATCGTATGTTAGCTTTGTATGTTGCATTAAAAGAAAAAGAGTCATACGGGTGCAGACATCAAATTCACTTAACCAGTTGATAGACTCCAGCTCTGGATATATATTTACATTGATAACATGACTAATGACTATTTATGAAACATTGGATCAGCAGGGTTAAAATAAATAAAATTGATTTGTCAAGAAAACTTTATGGATTGTGTATCATCCTCGGAAAATATCAGTTTGTGGTGGAATTTTAACAATGAGCGTCCATAGACTGTGCCAGCATTTAACTTAACTGGCAACTCGTACTAAAAACTGAGAGAACACAATATCTCTCGTAAATCTTCAGTCTCCTGATGTAAGCTTCAGGTGACCTCCCCTTCCTTCCACCATTTTTACGACTTTCATTAATTTATTGACAATGCACTTGATCATTTATATATTTCACTCCATAATGTCACTAATATCAATCTCTTTATGAACTTGCGTCCTCCATATATTCACAAAAGTATAATAATATTTTCTGAGGTTGAAATACTACATTTGTAAATTTCAATCCATCTTTCTCATAGGCTCTCCTGAGTGAGTAGATAATTCATAGACATTCTTCCTTCATATACTTGAGTCGTAGAATACTCTATACGACTGTTTTATTCAAATACGTATATATTTCCAGGCAATTATAGCCACACAGTTCAGTGTTCTACAGCACACATTCTTTATGTCTGCTATTGTCCATCGAGCCACTTATACGAACGTGAATAATTAATACCTATGCGAGGTTTACAAACCTTTATAATACTGAGCAGTGCATACAGCAGGCAATCACACTTGATATATATAAAGACACGATCCAAACACTGTTTCATGAAAACACATTCCGAGAAATAGTGGCTAGGGCCACACAGATCTCAACACCTTTGTCCGCTATCAAAACGTAAAACTGACTCTTTCCAACTAAGCATACGCCATGCCTCAATACATACTCTCTCGTCATACCTTCTACGTATATTCAAATCATTTGTACAATTAGTTGGGTATCGACATGGAGTGAAATCCCGATACGATAAACTTTTCCTAGATTTGTTACACACCATGAAGTTAGCACACACACACACACACACACACACACACACACACACACACACACACACACACACACACACACACACACACACATATATATATATACACATATATATATATATATATATATATATATATATATATATATATATATATATATATATATACACAATCTTAATTGTTAGCATAAAAATATATATACCATAATGTTATCAACATCCACTCCCGGCTCTATATTGAGCCTGAGGCTACCTCTGCTATTGGTTCTTTGTGAGGAAACCCTCATGAAGTAGTCACCAGCTGGTGCAGTGAAGGTTTGTATAGCAAGTTATTTTACATAATGAGGTTGCCCGCCCTAAAGCAGCTGTACATCAACAAGCACTTGATACCAGTGCCGTATCCTGGTAATGCGAGCTAGGCGTGCTGCTATTTAAAATGAATATGTACGCCTACTATTTAACTTCTTCCTCTCTTAATTTAAAAACCAACTATATTCAATTACGCTACGATAGTTATTAGGGGTATTTGTTAATTATCTCCGAAATACTAATTAACTTACAACTTGAAACTCACTATCACTGTAATAATCTGCATTCCCGGCAACTAACAAAAATTAATCACAAAAAACACTGGACGGACACAGCCGATTTTTACAACCCGAGAGCTGCAAGACCACCGCACGCATCTTCGTATTGTATTGACGTATCTGGCCATGACCCCATTTCACACAAACCAATATTCAGACGTGAATCCGAAAGGTGCCGCACGCATTGTGACGGAATTACCCGAGAAACTTCGGGCGATTGTAACCAACCAATAAAAACTGCACTATAAAACGCGTCTGGGAAACTGAAACTTGATATACTCGTAGATTCTATGCGGGAAAATCCGTTATCCTGATGCGTGCGGTCCGAAAGCAGAACTTTAGAAGAGAAATATTTTATAGAATAATAAATGAAATTTTTATTTCCTTCGGGCATAGGTGTGCGCAGCACGCACAGCACACGTAGAGAATACGCCACTGCTTGATACATTTAAAATGCAAATATAAAATAAGAAAATGTACATCTTACAACTTACCCTACTAGTTTGGATGAATTAATATTTCCTGAATTTGATGCACAGCAAGGCCGTTGTATGTCCGGCAGCTGTGTAAGAAGAAGTCGTCCCTCAGTGAGTTAATATTCCTAATTATTTACACTTGAGAAATGATGGTTTCTTGGACTTATTGCGCTAAGTATTTGCACTGAAGTTTTGCTCTAAGTTTTTTTAAATTTTACAAGATACTTCTAGTAACGTTGGTCTGTCCTATGCTGAAATTCTTATTACTACTCCTATTCTTGCTGTCCGTGATCTCCTGGTGTAGGTAAAAAATGCAGTGGGGAAGTCTTCAAAACGCGCTAGGTTCTTAAATCAGAATTTGCCCATGCAAACAATGTAACCTCGTGAGGTCCTCTTGGGTAAAACCCAATCACAATTAAGTTAAGGTTATATTCTAATTTTGAACCAACTACAAGTAATGCGGTCTGATTTTAGCAAACTCTCCCCCTACCCTTCATCATGAACGTTAGGGCACGGCCATATAAGGTAATGCCCCTTCAGGTAACATTTACAAGAAAAATTGTGCTATACTGCCTGCACTAATTATTAAGTCTGATAAATCTTCTCCAAGATTGCACTTTTTGTTTATACAATAAAACAACTTGCTAATTATGAGACCTGCCAGAAACCATTACGTGATATGTCTGATCCTAATTTTTCCAAGATTGTTATAATCCATACAACTTTAAGTTTGAGTCGTATTTTTGCAAGTCACTCCCTACGTTATCTCTTAGAAAACCATCTGTTTTACCACTATCAGACTCCTTCACCAGATGATCGGAAGTCCTTATACAATATAATGGGGGGGGGGGGGGGGGGGGGGGGGGGGGGGGGGGGGAAATAGACGACTTACTGCGTCTATGGCTGCCGTCTTGAGCAAACAAGTCAAGGTGGCATTGTCTCACGCAGTCGCTAAGCGCTGACGAGCCACAAAGAAAAGATAAACAGATCAAGAATATGGCAAGCCTAAAACGTGTGAGTGTCGAGGTATGTCAGCCAAGTATACGATAATATCAATAGGTGAAGGCGCAAAAATAAGATACTGATAGCACGAAAAAAAAACGAAAAAGAATGGGACAGTGCTGGGAACCAAAGATGGTCACACAAAAATTAACGACTGAATTATGACTGTCGTCAAAGATGGAACCATCTTCCATGCGACGATATGACCAAGCCAGCGTATTCTGCTCTGTCTGAACCGTATATACTTGCTTTGAAGGCCAGCGCGTGACAGAACCTCGACATTTGCCACCTGTTCCTTCCAAGAATTACCAAGGACGTAGCGTAGACACTGCAGGTGGAAGATATTGAGCCTTTTTCTTGCTTAGCAGTGGTTGTGTATGTCTCGTATCTGTATAGAACCTCCCAAGTTTATTACTCTTTCTGCTGCTACTGCGATTACTGCCTCCATCTCTGGTGTGACCTCCACCAGCTGCGCCCACTGAGTTGGGGACGTTGTCTGGGTGTGCAAGAAAGCCCAAAAACGTCCCTTCTAAATTGTCACAGGGGTAAAAGAGTGAATAACTCGAATCCATGGGGATCGAAGACAACAACAACCTCACCCATTACCAATACTACAGCTAAAATCAGTATATAAACTAGTCCATAATGGCAGGACAACTAATAAAGATGAACAATAAAGTTAAGAACGTAATTTGAAGAAAAAAACATCTGTATTGGATCTCGGTGTTGGAATTCTGAAGATCCCCAGAAGTCAAGCTATTCTATATAGTCCCAAAATGGTTGGGTTTTCAGCGCCGTTTTTGGAGAATTAGAAACCCTCACTTGTCTAGTTGATATCATTTAAAGCTTCACCGCCATTTGCCCTCAATTTAAAAAAAAGAAATTAACGCTGAATTGATACTAATTTATCTATAACTACGTCATTTGTACTCAGTAAGCAAGTCTAACACAATAATAAGGATCTTAAACTTGTATATTTTTGATAGGGTAATTAAGCCCAATTTTGGCCCAGCTTGAATAGGACTAGAACAGGTGATAACTCAGTGAGAGATCAGGTAAAGAAATATTTTTTTTTCACAAGTGAAATGGTGAAAGGTAAAGATCTGTCCCTGGATTTGAGAGATAATCAATTCAGCCTATCGAATACGACTGAGATTCTTAGATCAGACAGACCTTCCTGTAAATATATATATATATTGATATATTCACCCACTCACATCTACACACACACAGATACATGACGACACTTAGACGCACAGACGTGAAAAC
Source organism: Oreohelix idahoensis (assembly GCA_024509875.1). Classification (NCBI taxonomy): domain Eukaryota; kingdom Metazoa; phylum Mollusca; class Gastropoda; order Stylommatophora; family Oreohelicidae; genus Oreohelix; species Oreohelix idahoensis. The sequence continues at coordinate 267,838 of JAMPIV010017688.1, read as the reverse complement.
TATATCTATGGAATTGGGATCTTTTTGGGACAAGCTGACCGACACACGTAATAAAGTTTATGTAAATTTTATTTATCATAAATCTCGCATAATACGATTGGGATTCGATATCTAGGTAATCAAAACGAAGTGAACACCGTCGAAACATGTGTAATGCTAATTAGCTCGACCAATGAAACGAGAGCTTGCTACACGGAGATCGTCTAGGCGTAACAATCCGGTAGGGAGGAAATCTGTGTTAGGACCACGCAGTAATAAATTCCTTATAAATCAACGGATGGACAGAAGGCAATGCTACTTCACCGAGTCATAGAGAAAATGTAGACCCAGGTGTGGGTATAAACAGGGAGACAATATCTGTTATAATTATGGAGATATGATCCTGTAAATGGGTCTAACAGTTCGGAAAACGATGAATAGTGCGGTTTTAAAATGCATAGAAAAAGAAAAGACAGACGGATCTTGGAAAGATTGATATGAAAGGAAAGCTGCATGTTGTCCGAAAAAAACGAGATATCTCACGAGGCAATAACTTTGGTAAGTAATGAGAACGACTAAGTTATCTGTTTGAGAACTAACACAGATGACCTACCCGAAGTGAAATACGAGAATTATTTTCGACCGAAGTTGCTTGAAGGCATAGCCAATCAACGCAAAGTCACGGATTCTCGCAAGATGGCCGCCCAAGCGTATAAATACGCGGGTAGTTGGAAGTTAAAGGACACATGAACTGAAAGAACGCAGAGGACAAAAGGAGAGAGCTAGTCACGTATTCCTTCACCACTGAGTATTTGTGCTGGCCTGCCTTTGCCAGAAGTAGTTCTGTTAGTATTTCCGAAAAGGACCAGAGGGTTTCGGTCATACATATAGACGTAAGCCAGAAGTGAGAACCCAAGTGTTATCCTGCATAGCGACACGGAGCACTACAGCTGGTCTACCTGGTTGTGTTGGTATCCCTACTACATGGGAAGATCAGCCGCGTCTATTAGTCGTGTGGAGCTCACCAACATTGTCAACCATCATTTAAGGAGCACTCAGTTAAGTGCAGAAACAAAAGAACATTCGATCAATTTATGTGTGAAGAGTCAAGTCATATGAAGAAAAAGACTGGTTAACGTTTTGTCAGAAAAGCAGAGACACTGAAATTCAGTAAATTAACTACTATAATATCACTGTGATTTCTGTGGATATGATGTAAATATAAAATTCTTATACATATAGCATTTCTATCTATTTCAAGAACAGTAGATAAGAGAATCATTATAAATAAATTGATTTTAATTGTAACTTGGTTTTTGTTAATTTCATAAAGTTACTATTGAGTTCAATTTGAATTTCATTGTTATTTAAAGCATAAAATAGTTATTACGAGAAGACACTCTAGGCTCTTGATCTTCTTATTACCACCGGACCAGGGGTCTTTACCGTCTGACTATCCTTTGTGCTATCATACACCAGTGCTCATTTCTGAGACTGGGGTATATCGGGTAGTTTATTATTCTTTATTGAACTATCATCGACTGTCATCAAGACAACAACCACTATAAATACCATCTCGTTACAATAAAGAACTTTACAACAACACTATCATGTTAATATCAAATCAAATACAACTAAACATAAGTTAATGAATTAATTAAAGAGTTAGACTCATAGGTTTAATCCTCCCTCCCTCTGTTGAGACAAGATCCCGTTACAAAGAAAGTTATTAACCCCCAAAAGAGTCAAAGGTTTATACGCTATAGTCCAAAATTTCTTCTACAGTAAAGAACATAATATAAACGTTAATCTATTCTAAAAGGCACAGCATTAGGAAAAACTTTCACAAATAATACAAAGTTAGTACGTGGGTTATTCACTGAAAGAATTATTCATCCTGCATTCTCTCGCTCTGACAAAATGTGATCACCAAGCAGTCTCTCTTATCTAAATAGATTCCTTTCACAACATCTGGAACAATTGTTAAGGTACACCCAGACCATCCAATGTTGGTGTTCTTGGCGAATCAAGCCCCAGTTTCTCCAAAGACTAATTAATCAAAATAATGTTGGGAAACGCTTGGTTCACGGCTGACAGTAGGATGCTGATAAATGTCACTTCAATTTTTGTCCAGGTCGTGAAATAATTAAGAGGTCTAATGTTCACAGAGAATAGTAGGCTTGGAATCTTCAATCGTTAAATCGAGTGTCAGGTAAATAAAATCTGTTCATGATCAATCTTCTTCACAACACAGTGGTCGTTATATATATGTAAATGTCAATCGTGATTTTGTCACTTCAACTGGCTGAAGTTATTTGCACTTGGAAAATAAATATGGATATTTATGAATCCAGTTACAATTTATTCTTAATATTTCTTAGGGTTGGTACTGTGTCTGTTACTGGGTGTAAAACACGAGACTAGACAAGTCCCCTTGAAAAACCCCGATATAATATCAGAATGTTCTTTGATAAAGTATTCTCAGTGTCATATGGAATGGAAGCGGCTGGTAAGGTTTTATAGGGTTTGACCCAATTACTCAACACCGAGCTACTAAGACTATTCTCCGACTACTAGGAATTCACTTAATACAGTTATTCTAGAATCGAAGCTAGCTTGTGTAGAGGAATCAGTGAGGTACTGGATGAATTGAGTTAGATTGCTCTGGTATATTTATATTAAAATATGAAAGGAGATAGTTAATTATCCCTCCAAAAACCAGACATCTCACCTACGGGAAATTCTACGTTCAGTGTTCGGCTTATGCGTAATTCAAAGCCGAAAACCCAGGATCTACGTTCACGCTTAGACCAGACATCGGCAATGCGCAAATCAGTGTAAGTTTTACACGTTTCTGCTTCGTATGCCCATTCCAGCGAGCAATGTCTTTGATCTCGACGTCTCACCGTGGTTTAATTAATTCACTAGCAAACAGTTTTACAAGAGAAGTAATAAAAGTTGTCTACCTTGGTTCCCCTATTATCTGCTCTAGTACTAAAATTATAATTCCCCTTCTGATCTCTGTCTAATCTCTTACAACGATTTTCCAATCGTTGCCGAAAATCTCCAGGTAACGTAGCTAATTAAGTCTGCTGGTGATCTACATCAAAGGAATTAACGACCGGCATTAAATGCGTGCTAAATGAGAAAAAGAGACAGATCTATTCTGAGTAATAGGAGGTTTAAGTTAACAAAAAAAACGTAGGTGAAAGTTTGGTAAAAAAGAAGTGTAGATAAAGAAAATAGATAATACGAAATCTATAACATAATCTGCCACAAAACTCAAATATCAAGGCAGTCTAGTTGTTTGGCTGTGAAGCAGGAAGAAAAACAAATACGACAACAAAGAAGGTACGGACGTCCATAATTATGTGCTTCCACAGAATAATAGGATTCAAGTGGCTATGATAAGATCACTAGAGCGGAAATAATAGGAAGAAGCAGACAAAGGCCTGCCAGTCAAACAGTTGGTGAAGACGCTCGCTGGCGTATGACGAAATCAGGTGGTAGCATTACAAAATGCTCCCTGCTCTAGAATACCCAGGGTCAGAGAAATATTGGGAGACCACATATTGCCGCTCCCCCCCCCTCCCCCCAAAGGAGGGGAGAATTGTTGACACATATGAAGTTAAATTTTTTAAAACCTTGTTACGACCTGGAACGAAAGGCATAGATAGGGCAGGAGTGTTTGTAGTAAATTTATTGAAGGACTACGCTGTACAGCGCGCTGGAAGGTAATAAATAAATTTCAGACAATAAATAACGTTTTTATGTATCGATTTATGAACATTTAACTCCAATTGTAAGATAAAATGGATTAACATTTTGTCACTATGTTCTTCCTTTTCTTCTTCACGAACCATGCCAGGTGGCGTAGGCGATCATGTCGTTCCACAACTTCCTGTCTACAGTACTATTGATCAATTCTGCTGTTGACTTTTTTTCCATGCCATGATGTCGGGCTCTGCAGTACCTTCTCTCTTTGTTGTCCTCTGTCTCTTTTTCCTGCAGTGTGTCGTGTTGTCACGATATACTCCAGCTTTGACCTTCAGTGTGTCCTGTTGTCACGATATTCTCCAGCTTTCTTCATCTCATAACGTGCCCAAAGGAAGTGGATTGCGTTCTTTGCGCATTAGCCTCTGTCAGGACATCCTCATGTCTCTTGTCAGTTGTCCTTGTTATTTTGAACATTCTTTTGTAAAACCATTTCCCTGTAGCTTCTAGTGCTATACCTACTTGTTTACTAATTGTCCATGACTCATTTCCCAATGTTAAGATTGGTTCTATACAACACTGAAGAACTCTCTTCACGCTATATAAAATGGTAAAATAGACAAAAATAACGCACACGGGGTTTTATATGGTTTAAACACGGCCGGGGAAAAATAATAAAATATATGATGCCAATTAATGGAACAAAGGACAAAGAGAATAGCTCACTGTACAACCACAAGCTCTTCCTAAGAGGAAAAAAAAACAGAAGAAGAAGAAAGGAGAACAAAATACTTAAAAATTAAATAAAGATCACACTACTAGAAATTGAAGTAGGATTAAAAATCCAATATCGATACCGTTTACATCCACAAGCAGCATAGAGCTTTAACAATCACACGCGGAGTTCTTCTGTCGCGTGCCATCAGCTCAAGGTTTTTCCATGTCTTCCATCATGTTCAAGTCTTAGCTCTCTTCTCTATGTGTGTGTTTTATTTTATTTACCTGTGCCTCTTACTCTAGGGACTCCAGGTCGAGGGCTGTAATGGTATCAAAAAGTTTCCTCAAGGTATGTCCTATTTATCGCCAGCATCTTCTCATCGTAAGCTGTACTAGTTTGCCTAGCTTTTGGAGTTAATTCCACATTAGCTATCTTGTCATACCATTTTAATTCTTCTATTCTTCTCAAGCCACCTATTTATGAAAGTCTGTAGCTTCCTGATTATAGTTTTAACTGGTCTCCGTGTTTCAGAGCCATACAATTGGACTGACGTGACATATGAGATGAAGATTCCGAGTTTTGTGCTGGACAAAGGCCCCTATAAAAGCACTGAAAAGCTTGGCATAAATGTCGAAATGACCTCGAGCAACCGTAAATGTCTACGGATTATAGTGTTGGAAATATATGCAAACGATTTCGGTCCCAGTTGACAACAATGACTGAAATTAAGAGCTGTTGTGCCATACCAGAAAATCGTCAACGTCGTTAATGTTAGAATTACGGTTAGGGTTTAGGGTTTGGTTCGGCCAACCAAAATAAATGGCAGGAAGTGAAAAAAAAACTACGCACAATATACACACAGGCTAGTGTGAAATAAAAATGGTGGTTTTGCATACAATGAAAAAGTAGTTAGATTGAAGAAACTATAGTAGGGGGTTAAAGTGTTAGAGACTTCACTATAATAGGTCCAGATTTATGAGGTGGAGTAGCCAGTTCAAATCTTCGACTTCGTCACCTCCCTAAAATAAAAGGAGAGTTAGGTACCCATTTACAGCTGGGTAGACGTAGCGCTATCAGGTTTCATCCTGGGACTCGGTGACTTTGCCGCGAAAGAGCCAAGCGCTTTGACAGCTGAGACAATTTGACGTTTAGTGCTTCCAAAATATGGGGTCGGAAAAATGTGTCATTTTAAAGTTTTTTCTCCCGCTGCTTCGTCCCTTGAATTTCACATATTACTTATTCATTTATGTTTAATTCTTTTTATGTGAGACAGTTCTGGGGCCTTGGCACTCTAATACTTCTTCTTCCTTGATCCATAACCGCCAACCGCGAAAGCAGTCAGTGGCCATCACGCCTGGTGGAGTCTTGTAGGGCAGCAACAAATTGATTCCACTTTGCTCGGTCGGCGGCCATCCTTCGTATAGTGCCCCAACTCTGATTCATTCTTTGCATCTCGGCTTCCACAGTTCTCCGCCAAGTTGTTTTTGGTCGGCCTCTCTTTCGCTTTCCCTCGGGGGTCCATAGCATAGCTGTTCTTGTGATGGTATCAGGGTCCCTTCTGAGGACGTGGACAACCCAACTCCAGCGTCTGCCAGCTATGATGGTGTGCATGTCCTCCTGGTTGCTGATGGTGTTTGGCCAAAAGATTCGGAGAATTTTCCTTAGGCAGATTGTGTGGAAGGAGGACAGTTTCGACATTTCCTTCTCTGTTACTCTCCAGCATTCCGCACCACAGAGAAGCACAGAAAGTACACAGCTCTCATACAGTCTTAATTTGGTGTTTGTGCTGTACTGGGGAGACTTCCAAATGTTTTGAGACTAGCAAAGGCTGTTCTCGCTTTATTCATTCTGTTGTTAATGTCCTTGCTTGTTCCGCCGTCAGGTATTACTATGCATCCTAGGTAAGTAAACGTGTCTGTCTGTTCTAACTTCTGGTTCCTTACTGTTATTGGCTCCGGATTGCCCACATTTAGTGTCATGACCTCTGTCAGATTGATGTTCAGGCCAACCTGCTGGCCATACTTATTCAGTCTTTCGGTTTTATTTTGAATGTGTTGACGTGAATGCGCGAGTAGTGCAATGTCATCTGCATATTCCAGGTCTTCCAGTGTAGAAAACATTGTCTATCCAATTCCTCTTGGACTGCCCTCTGTTGTCTGGCGCATCACCCAATCTATGGCTGTCAAAAATAATGTTGTTGATAAGGGATATCCCTGTCGTACTCCTGTTTTCACTTCGAAAGTTACATTGCTCAATCCAACACTGCATGTAAAGTTAGAATAGAGGGTTTTTATGATGGAAACAATACGGCTGGCACTCCGATACAGTGGCCTCTTTTTCTCACCGGATGGGTTGGGTTTCTTAAAAGATATTAAGTAATTGTTGTCCAATGGCAGCTACTGCTGTAGAAATGTGAGGGATTGCAGCTTCATGAGGTCAGTCCACTTGATGGCTGCTTTGTTTTCCGAACTTAAGAACAGAGTCACGTACCTCGTTTGAAGTTGGGAAGACTGGCCTGCGTGACTCTCCTTGCTGTTTGAACACGTTGAATCTGTCTGTATGAAGAATGAGACACGTCTCATGGAAAGAAGAAAACAAAGAAAAAGGTCATAGAAAATCTTGAAATGAAAAGAGGATTAATGAAGGAGATTAAAATTAGACAGTTAAATATGGGAATAACACCATATTCCCAGTGTGCTTTAATGGACATTGTTACAGGTGGGGTTATCTTCTTGCAGTATTAGTTGAACATAGAATGGAGATCATACAAAAGTACATGCATCGCACGAATAACACGAATGTAGACGGGTATGAGTATACAGTACACCAAGGGTTGAAGAACTCAAGTCGTCAGGTGGAGAGTCCACAAAATATCCTTAGATTCAATTCACATCAGAGATAACAACTTCATAGTTATGGCATGGCATATTGTACATACATAATCGTCGAAATCCTTCAACAGTCTCGTCTCAAACATTCATTTCTGGCCGCTGTACTAGAGGTGAATTCCACCCAAGTAATGTGGGCCAGACAACGTGAATGGAAACATATACTGGAATACTTCTTCAGTAATATCACGAACTTCTCGCTAAGTTCTGAATTATGTTAGATAAATTAGTGGCGGCCTTCGAAGAATATAATACATGCCACTTAGAGCTCTTCCTCCGCAATATTAGGAGCTTGAATAAAATACGTCTTACCATGAAGACCACAGATAACGAACGGCCAAGAATATTTGCCGTTAGCATAAATTAGTGCAGAACGCGTTACGTCATTAACAACTGGTGACGTATTAAATATGCAGCGTTCAATATAAGTTAAAACCCGTGCAAAAATATGATTTACCACAGAGAGACATATTACCGCAAAATAACTGGTAATAGCCTATGTGTGGCCATGATACAAAATATATTAATATTCTTTCTTTAACAGACATGTAACGGGATCCTTTCTGTTTTAAATATTTTGGCCATGTAAAAAGACAAAACACCTTAATAAGATCATAACAGAAGGAAGAGTTGAAGGCAAACGTGCAAGAGGAAGACAGCGATATAAGTAGGAAGATAACATCAGGAGATGGACAGGAAAGAGTAGCAATAGACGGAATACGTTGGAGATACATTGCAGCTGACTTTTGATGTGAAGATGGCAACTGATGATAATGATAATGACTCTGCCTAGGGCAGCTAGCGTTCTAACCACTTGACCCTCGTTGAGAATATAAGAAAACCCAAAACACTAAGGCGTGACAACTAACAGGGAAGAGTGGGGAATTGCTCCTGACGATCAAATTGCCTTCCTTTGTGTTGCGTCCCCTTATGGAATGTATCATCAGAACTCGCCTTTCGTATCAAATATCTGGCAGCTCTAACATACTGTGACGACGTGGGATCACGTTCTAGTTTTAAATGCATATCGTATTTAGTCTGCTTAACATATATTATTCTCAGGCAGTGGCGGCTCCAATGCTTTTTGGCTGATATATATGAAAAAGTGAGCAGGGACGGCTTGCATGGAGGCCGTAAGGAGGCAGCCCCTCAACCTTGCAAAAGCATAACAGGCCAATCACCTTAAAACCCGATTACAAGTAACGACAGAGAGATAACTGAACCGATTGTAGCAAAAGAGGCCAAAAAAAACAAAAAAAAAACTGGAAATTGCACCATCAAGAATTTTACTTTTGAAATTTGACTGCAATTACCATTCTCATATAATTTTAGCTGTATTTTCCCAGCACTTTGACGTCAAGCACTGTGAAACGTGAACTTCGTCATTATTAGAAATGGCATTTAGTCCTTTCCCCAAGCTCAGAACTATCGGTAGACGATAGATACATTAAGGGGGTGGAAATATGAGGGAGAAGCTGCAAGAGACGGGATGGAGAGAGAGAAAGAGAGAGAGATAAAGGGAGAGAAAGATACCTTGAGGAGTATTCAATGTAGAATCATGGCTGTAATAATATATCTACAGAGACTTGTTATGTCACTAATGGATTTTTAAAAAAAAGGTTCTGGTGAAGATAAACCCCATTATCCCATACTAGCGACACGCCACTGCGCGCATGTAACCATGTTTTTTCTTTTTAATGAACTGAGGTAATATACATTTCAGTTAGTGTTATTTTTCTATATGCTCTCTATCTTTGTTATTATGTCTGTATGTCCCCCTATGGTATGTTTTAAGTAGTATGCAGTATTCTTCTTCTTCTTCGTACACTCTCAGACGTCAGTAGTATAGTAGGGCGGAAACGGTTAGCATTGTGGTGGAGGCGCGGACTTTTTATATAGCAAAATACTCCGAGCGATTCAGGTGGAGGCGCTTTTATATAAGGAAATACTCCGCTCGATTGTGGCGGATGCACATAACTTTTTATATAAGGAAATACTCCGCTCGTTAATGGTGGGCGTGTTGTGTGTTGTTGTTGTGTGTTTGTTTATTTATACAAAATGTAGACAATATATATTTTACAAAACAGATGTTACAATATATATAGATAACAAAGGTTTAGTTATTAAATGTATTTTATTTTCAACAGTGTTTGGTTACAGCAGTAACAAAATTATATGAGTAGGGTCACATATTGGCAAGAGGGTGGTGTGTACAATTTTTATGGTAACAAAATTATATGAGCAAGGTCACATATTGGAAGGCGGAAAGAGGGGGGTGTGATAAAGCTCCTTTTTTAGGTCACCACGTTAATAAGGGCTTGATGAGATTAAGTGGTCAACTCAAACCCGGCACAGTGTTGGTCATATAGGTCACCTTGTCCCGGAACGTAATGAGGCCCCGATAAGAATGTATTGTTGACAATGAGTGTTAGTATGAGTGTCAATACGCGAATGCATAAATGGTTCTGTAGAGTTGACAAGTTGGTAATAATGCACTCATACCCTCACGGCTGGAAGTCAATGATAACTGGAACTACTGTAGACGTTTTAGACAATTTAATGATACACACTCTGACAGCACGGTTGACAGTCATTGGAACAGGTTGACACAACAAATCATTGGATACTTGACAAATGGGTGGCAACATCGATTTGGCAATCTCATAGCATGTAAATATAATCGGACGATAGGAGCAAATATATATTTATGATAGTCTATCGTCTCATACCTCCACTGACTAGTAGCATCAGTTTGAGTTAACAATAATAATGGTCATCACCATGCTCCCTTACAGACCCTCTGCTGACTACGTCTTTCAGGCTAAGTCTTTTAGGCTTTAGCTTCAACAGGGTCTTTCTTTTAAGGTTGACAATCTCAAATAACAAAGAGTAGACTTCAATGCAATGTAGGTCTTGGTATCGCCATCAGGTAATAAGATATCTCCGTTCTCCGATTGATAATTCAAACAGACCAACAGTGGGATTCAAAATGGCGCCAGTCCAAGTGAGCGACGTTCATCCAAAAGATATCTTCCCTATAAATGAAAGTTCCGTTCATTTGCTCGTCTAATGTCTTTGGGTTTTCCTTAACCATAAGGAATGTTACGTATGTCCACTCGCAGTGCTGCTAGTACAGGAATAGTCTACATACGATCCATCAAATATATATATATATATATATATATATATATATATATATATATATATATATATATATATATACATATACATATATATATGATATGACATCTATGGCGTCGTTAGGCCTAGGTAAAGTTTTAGAAAAATGTTCCTTCTTTACCTTAAGTTCATGAAATACTAGTAACTAGCACACTAACATATATATTCTGGGAGAAGTATCGACCATCATAGATACTGAGAGAAAACTCCTCTCTTCCCCAGAATCAATCACAATGACGAAAAACTTCGGACTCTCATTTGTCCGACAGCCTTCAAGATCCGTCCGTCATCACGGAAGCGCCAACGACGACTCATCGTCTCATTGGGCATGCGCTAATGTTAACCTTACAACTATATTCAAGTGGGGCGACTATATATTTGCTTTCACTCGAAGCAAAACATGAGTATTCGCCCTTTGACTAGGGTTCTAATCTCAGACTCAAAATATTATTACCAAATATTTCCAAACATAACAAGTATACAAACAAATAAATATCTTCCTATATATATATATATATATATATATATATATATATATATATATATATATATATATATATATATATATATATATATATATATATATATATATATATATATATATATATTCATTGCCACCAGTAATCTGTTGGTAACAGACTACCGTAACCCCCGGGAAAAAAATAAGAGCATCTTATAATGTCAAATTAAGGTCTGCAGAATGGGAGAAGATCGGCTACCACGACAAGCATGGGAAACAAAGAGCCAAGGATCCAGACCCCGAGGACGACCCAGAGTCCGCTGGGAGGACAACATTAGACAATCTTTGAAGGACCGAGGACTAGAATGGAACCAGGCCAAGAGGAAGACAGCCGATAGAATAGTCTGGCGCTCTCTCTTCCAAACCTCTACACCTCACGGTAGAAGGGGAACGACTAAGTAAGTAAGTAAGTAAATTAAGGTAGAGTCATAGATCGACTCGTGAGAATATATCTCAGCATCTCAGAGAAAGCATTTCTCTTAAGTATAAATATTTCCAGGAGGATGCCACCAACATATACCACAATGCTGGTAACAACACAATGCATATAACAATTTCATATTTAAGCACTATAAGTACATGATTGAAAAAGAAGAAAAATCATCAAAGAACAGCGGTGAATATATATCAATGAACGTAGTGATAGTAGTGATACAATCACTATATTACAAATTACAATGTGTATCTATCTTGATATAGAGAAAGAACTGTTATAGACTTAGATGTGTTAAGAAATTTAAGACCTAACAGTTAGGTGGAATCATGTGGGCATCTAGACAAAATGTCTGCCATCACATTATCTGATCAACGGATAGCTCGTACTGAGAAATGAAAAGGTTGAAGAGCAATTGCATATCGAGTAGACCTCGAGCTCTTCAAATTCTTACCCTGTATAGCTGTAAGAGCTTTCTGGTCGGTTTCTACTATGAAATGTGCGCTTAGAAGGTATCTTTGTAGTTTGAGAATTGACCATACCATAGCCAATAGCTCACGGTCTAAAACCGAATAATTCCTTTCTGCAGCATTGAGTTTTCTGGAGATATACATTACAGGATGCAGAGTTTCAGAGTACTCTTGCATTAGTGCCGCTCCAATCCCAGTGGATGAAGCGTCACTACGAAGAACAAATGTCTTATCTGTAGTAGGTAATACTAAAATAGGTGGTGTTGAAAACAACGTTTTAATCTTATCCAAAGAGGATTGGCATTCCTGTGACCAGTGGACCATATTAGGCGACCCTTTCTTTAGTAGTGTAGAAAGAGGTGCCATGATAGAGGATAGATTCGGAATGAATCTTCCATAAAATTGAATAAGACCTAAGAGACTTCGCACTTGCTTTTTAGTCTTAGGAATAGAGATGTTAAGTATCTTAGTGATATTATGGTCCTCTGTCTTTAGGAAACCATGACCAAGTCGATGGCCTAGGAAAGAAATTTCGCTAAAACCAATGCAGGCTTTAGAGGGTTTCGCTGTCAGGCTATACTCGCGTAGAGTAGACAGTAATTCAACTAACCCCGAATAGTGATCTTCCCAAGTATCGCTGAAAAGACAGATGTCGTCTAGGTACGCAATGACATCTGACCGATAAGATAGGATTCGACGCATCATGCGTACGAATGTAGCTGGTGCGTTCATAAGGCCGAAAGTTGTCGCTGTTCTCCTAGAGATAAATCAGGAGAGACAGTAACATTTTCCCATGATTCACTAGAATGAAGTGGAATCATCGGAAGCGGAAGATTAACATCCGAAAAACTTGTTTCCTCATCCTGTATTATGGACAGTGATGAGTAATGACCATGCTGGACTGGTGAATCGTCCGTTGCCTGGAAAATAGGCTGTAAATAATCCGGACGTTCATGGAATTCCGTAAGCATATTGATGTGGAAGGTTTTATGCTTTCCATCAATATCGACAATGTAGTCAACATCGGAAATTTTCGAGATTATATCGTACGGACCTTTCCAAGAAATAAGAAGTCTGTTTTCCCTACAAGGTAGCAAAACAAATGCTGTCACCAGGACAAAGTTGTCGTAAGGTTCTTTTCTTATTGGCAAATTGTCTTGCCTTCTGTTTAGCAAATTCAGAAGAAGAAGTTGCCAATTTGCATGCTTCGATAATCTTTTGTCTCAGCGCGATGACATATTCGTAAGAAGATTTTGTGTCATCGGTAATATTATCAGCGGTTATGAGATCATGAAGCAAAGACATAGGGCCGCGAGGTCGCGCGCCAAAGACAAGTTCAAAGGGAGAAAATCCTGTATGTTCATTGGGGACCTCTCTGTAAGCGAAGAGGGCGGCGGGTAAAACCCTGTCCCAATCTTGAGGATGATCCTCAGTTATCTTCCCTAGTATGTTTTTTAGTGTTCTATTTAGCCGTTCGACCATCCCATTGGACAAAGGATGATAGATGCTACTCAAAAATCTCTCTATCTGCAGAGTAGACATTACTTGAGACATGGTATCCGATATTAGTTGGGTGCCATGGTCTGATAATATCTCTCCGGGGAATCCCAGACGAGAAAATATAAGCCAAAGAGCATCTGCAATGTCAGCAGTAGTAATGCTCTTCAGAGGAATAGCCTCTGGCCAACGTGTGCACATATCAACACACGTCAAGATAAACTGATGTCCTCTAGCAGATTTGATCTTAAATGGACCAATGATGTCTATCGCCATTTTCTGAAATGGTCGAATAGGAATGTCTGCAGCTTGAATAGGTGCAGCATGGCGTGGACCTTTGGATTGGACCTCTTGACATACTTTACAAGATCGACAATAAATCCGTATGTCCTTGTTCACAAAAGGCCAAAAGAAAGCCGCCAGAACTCTTGACTTTGTACGCGAAAAACCCATATGTCCAGCACACTGAGAGTCGTGAGCGTGCTGCAAAATTTTAACTCTCAAATTCTTGGGCACAAGAATCTGAGAATGACTTGACTTAGTGGAGTCTTGCACCATACGTACAAGTACGCCATTCTTCATTGTAATCCAAGATTTACGCTTTGTATCTTTATTCGGATCACCTTTTGTTGCAAGAGTGAAGAATTTCTTTAGAGTCGGATCATCTTCTTGCTGTTTTATAAACGAGTCACGAGAAATTACCGAGTGATCATCTTGGTTATGCACTTCATTATCTTCAGTAGATGAAGTTTGAGGCATATTAAGAGCTTGAGCTCTAGTGACTACAGCATTAGCAGTTTGCATATTTTGTTTTTCCCAAACGGAAATTTGTTGTGGAGTGCATTCTTTGACTCCGTGAATACGACCGATGATAAGATCAGCGATCGGATTCGGCAGAAGACATGCGTGTACATCTCCTGTAAAGAAAGGAGTAGCAATCCTAATGATAGCAGTAGAGTATTTCTCTAAGGTGCCGCCAAATGTTACACATTTGACTACTTTTCCTGTGGCACGAGAAGGATCTACAAGTGATTGCCTAACACCAATTGTGGTGCATCCAGAATCAAAAAGAACTGAGACTGGATTGTCATTTACTAAACCTTTATGTAAAACAAGAGAACCTCTTCCATCATGCACGACTGACGCAGGAAGAGCGGGGAGAGGATGGCCACAACTTAAAGTGGACACCGTAGTTGGTTCAAATAATGTTTTGCATTGGGGGCACTGAGATGCTCTCCCAAAATCAAAAGCGGAACATGCCATATTATTAGCGTCATTATTATCTTTAGTCTGTTTATAGGCTTCATGTGACTCTTGCTGTGCAGAGTTTGACTGATAATGTGATTTATGTTTTTTTGTATTGTGATCTACCTCGATTATTATTGCCTCTGTAATCATTATTATTTCCTCTATTGTAACCCCTATTTGGGTTTGAGTCATAGTTCTCATGGTTACCATTATCATATTCATTATAATGAGTATCTTTATAACTATGGTCTTGTTATCTCCATGATTAATGACTTGGATAGTTCCTATAATGACTTCCTCTGCGGAAATTCCTATAAGTATGACCACTTCTGTATCGAGATCTGTCGGCTCGTCTCCAGTTCTTCGCAGAAGAACCCTGAAATGATTGGTTACCTTGGTTTTGATAACTATTATGGTTACCCTTTTTATCAAACCTGTTTTGTGGTCCCTGAAATTTGTGTGAATAATTAGGGTTGCATGGTGTTGCTGAAGCAACTGGCATACCTTCCTTAACCTTAGCATTGCTAAAAGCTACGTCCGGATGTGCCGTGACGTATTGGGTACAATATTCTTCCATTTCTTTTAGTGTCCTGGGTTTACGCTCATGTAGGAATTCAAGGAATAGTTTAGTTACACTTGACATAATCTTGTCTCTGAGCAACAAGTCCATAAGGGCTTCATATGTCTTTTCTGTTTTGGACAGCTCAATCCAACGATTAAATGTAAGACGTGTCCTTGCAATGAATTCTGAGAATTCTACCCCTGATTCAGGTACAATTTTCTTAAACAAAAGACGGTAACCTTCCTCTGTTAATTGATATTTTTCAATAAAGCTGCCCTAATAACATCATAATTATCTTTGTCTGTCTCTTCAACCAAACTTAAACTAGTCAGAGAATCACCTTTCAAATTTTCTGATAACTGGTTAGCATATTGTGATTTATCCACATGATGAGCTCGACAAGAGCGTTCAAATCTATCCAGCCAGAATGTTATGTCATCACTGGAAGGATTGAACGCTGGTACCTTGACCTTGTAAGTAAAGTGTTTACCATTATTACCAGTTGACTGATTAGCAATACCCATATTTGTCAATTTTACTTTTTCTAACTCAAATGCTAACAGTTTTTCTTCATGTTCCCTTTTTGCTTTTCTCTCCTCGGCTTCAGCTTCTTTGTCTAATCTCTTTTGTTCAGCTTCAGCTTCTCTGTCTAATCTCTTTTGTTCAGCTTCTTTGTCTAATCTCTTTTGTTCAGCCTCAACTTCTCTGTCTAATCTCTTTTGTTCAGCTTCAGCTTCTCTGTCTAATCTCTTTTGTTCAGCTTCTTTATTTTGTTTTTCCATTTCCATTTGGAATCTCTTTTCGTCCACTTGCATCTGCAATTTCTTTTGCTCAAATTCTAATTCCATTCTTTTATCCTCGGCTTTTTGTTTTCTCTCTTCAGCCTTTCTTGCTTTTTCATATTGACAGGTAGCATACTCCTCTAACTTATCACCAGTCTTGCCTAGGGATTTCCCTAACTCAATGAAGTAATCTAAAGTCGACATAATGTATACCAATATGTGACTAGATACCTGAAATAGCAATAATGAAATCTATCTCCAAATAAATAGAAACAAGCTCTTAGTAGCTTGAATAACCAGTTCCCTTTATCCCAATCTCTGTGGGAAACAAGCCTTTAAATAAGGTCTTGTATAATCAACTGTGTATCTCTAATAATAGCAATTAATCATCAGTTGATTCTTTCTCATAAGTTCACTACACAGCTAGTAGTGTATGATCAAGTATATTTTATAGTATATGTCAACCAACAACATAAGCAAAAGACAATCAAGAAAGACAATACGAAAACATTCGCAGAAATCAAATAAGTTGAATAGAAAACTGAAAAAAATAATCACAGAACCAGTGATGATAACCGCGAGGAAATAAACAACACAAATGACGTCACAGTGTATAAATATCAAGTTGTATTGAACTAAAAGAAGGAAAGATGAGACCAACAAATACACACAAATCAAAACAAAACTAAAGAACAGGAAAATATCACAAAAACGACGAAGAAAAAAAAACGCGTCTTCACACCTAACAGATATAGCAACAAATTGCCGCTAGCAAATTTTCAATTAAGAAAATTTGCACCTACTGAACGCTATTATAAAACCTCTAAGACGTGGTATCTTTTATAATAGTCACCTTACCTAACCTCCCACAGACATATAAACAAATATCACATATAAACATGTAAACATTTAAACATAAATACATATATATCATATAAATGCAATGTAATGTGTTGCAGAGAAGGTTGTCTAATGCAAAATTTCTAATTTAAAGAAAATAAACTGCCACTTTAATAAATACTAAATTTTGAACTAAACTATTACAAAGTTCAATGATATGTAGCAGAACACAAGAAGATCCACCGATGAAGTGTAAGACCTCTAAGTTCCATAGCACTTCTTGCTAACACAGTTAATTCTTCCAAACACACCTGCTGTGTAACGCTGTCTGTTCTATCAGAAATGTCAACAAACGCTGACCTAGATACCGTATACGCTGACAGGACAGGTCATGCTGACATCGACTCTAGAGTTGTACTGCTAGTGTTCATGTGTGTCGTAACAGGCCACAGGAAACGGTCTGGTCCCAGTAGCTGACTTCTCAAAATGTCCACTGTGCAGGTTGACCCAGAAAGCTGGCCTACCACGTTGATAACGCTCTGATGTTTGTGATATATCTCGTCCAGTCACAATGTTCTTGAAATGGGTCAGGTTACCGACTGTTGGGGCCCTGACAAGGGATGTATTGTTGACAATGAGTGTTAGTATGAGTGTCAATACGCGAATGCATAAATGGTTCTGTAGAAATGACAAGTTGGTAATAATGCACTCATACCCTCACGGCTGGAAGTCAATGATAACTAGAACTACTGTAGACGTTTTAGACAATTTAATGATACACACTCTGACAGCACGGTTGACAGTCATTGGAACAGGTTGACACAACAAATCATTGGATACTTGACAAATGGGTGGCAACATCGATTTGGCAATCTCATAGCATGTAAATATAATCGGACGATAGGAGCAAATATATATTTATGATAGTCTATCGTCTCATACCTCCACTGACTAGTAGCATCAGTTTGAGTTAACAATAATAATGGTCATCACCATGCTCCCTTACA